>JAQBSW010000665.1:0-179344 GCA_029291075.1 Eudiplozoon nipponicum
ACCTAAGAGTGCTATCAATTGTCCCGCACAAGAAAAATGCCTTCAAATCCACAACAAGAAGGACAGAACTGCGCAAAGAGATACGTTTATATACCAACTTGGTTGGCGCAGATGATGCTTTTATTACGAGGCAAGCGGTTACATACCTGCTTTCTTGTGTAGCTTTTAAAAATAGGCATTTTTAGAATTAAAGCTGCCAATTATGCAACAATGAGTAAAATGACTTAAATATAACTTTTAAGTCAATGAACGTTGCAGAAATATTCCGCGAGCCATACTGTTGCATTAATTCCTGTAGCTGTATGGGACCGCGAAATTGGTAGCTCGAGCGTACCTGTCATCGGCACAATTTGTCACTTGATATAACAAAACATTAATCTTATTATTCATATAAAAATAGTACAGATGAAATCCAGCGCACAGGGTCTAGCTCAGAATGACAGTAAATTGGGCGTCATAAGCAAAGGTTCCAACATTAGACAAAGTTCCTCATTTATGATTGCATCTGTTGTCTATTAGTACATGTCTTTATGCGTTATATTCATTACTAATCTGAATTCAATTACTGCGCATAACGCTGTTTATATAGAACTAGCCGATCACTGAATTAGTCTTACTAAAGTCATGTTCAACCTAACCTAACTGTAATATTTTACATGTTGCTAGGCTAATTTCCATGCATTTATTGAAATACTGAAGAAAACAGTGATTATTAATTTTAAAAAACTTCTATCTTTAAATTTTTTTCTTCGCAAAGATCAAAAGCAATATTTGCCTATGAGTTAATCACAAATTGAATAATTTGTACAATGCCTGTACTTTGCATTTGATTTGTCGCCACATATAGCAAACAAGCAGTCTCACTATTTCCTTGCATGAGGAAATCACTTTGCTTATTTCATTTATCCAATGCTCTAAGGTCATCATCAAAGCACAATGGCAAACTGGCTAATAGGATCCAAATTGCGGTGCATATATATATATAATGGTCTCGCAAATATTTTACATGCCTGAAGTTCATCATATTACATTTTTTTCTCCTTTTTCGGCTAAAACAAGGTATACAACCAATTTTAGCTGCTACATACTATGCAGCTTTGTAAATAAATTCCTTGCCCAGAAGAACATCTGGAAGCCTCAAACTGACGCAACGTTTACAAGCAAGTCAATTCTAGCACAGACAACACAATTAAACGATAGTTGATTACGCGGGGTGGTGGTAACAATTCTTTAAATCAAGTTTGCGAGCATAAAGTAAACACCAATCCCATTGTATTTAACCAGTCGTCGAACAACATAGCAAACCTATCGCCAGCTGCAACGCACTGACGTGTTTCGACATTCCATGATCATCATCAGAGTACGACAGCAAACTGACTAGCGAGGATCAAACCGTATTGCATACATAGGGAAAGAAAACTTGGAAATGCGACTCTCACCTCTAGTAGTCTCGCATATATTGTACTTGAAATTAAATTTCGGCTGCTAAATTTCTATGCAGTCAAGAACATTAAACTGTTTGCAGCTTTCGCCACACACATATATATATAGGCAATACAATTAAACAATATTTGATTGCGCGGGTGGTGGTAACAATTCTTTAAATCAAGTTTGCGAGCTTGAAGTAAACACCAATCCCATTGTATTTAACCAGTCGTCGAACAACATAACAAAACTACCGCCAGCCGCAACGCACTGACGCGTTTCGACCTTCAATGATCATCATCAGAGTACGGCAGCAAACTGACTAGCGAGGCTCGAACCGCATTGCATACATAGGGAAAGCAAACTTGGAAATGCAACTCTCACCTCTAGTAGACTCTCATACATTGTACTTGAAATTAAATTTCGGCTGCAAAATTTCTATGCAGTCAAGAACATTAAACTGTTTGCAGCTTTCGCCACACACAGATATATAGCCAATAGAATTAAATAATAATTGATTGCGCGGGTGGTGGTAACAATTCTTTCAATCAGGTTTGTTAGCTTGAAGTAAACACTAATCCAATTTTATTTAACTTGTCGTCGGACAACTTGGCAATGCAATACAGTATTGTTAAATTACAGACTTATTTACAATTTGTTTCCATAAATATGAAAGATTATATATGATGCAATGCTTTTACATTTTTGAAACGATCGATTTCTGTACAGACTGTTGTGCGATCAATAATACTTCGACTTCATTTCTGCAAAGTACATGCATTTTATATAGGTTGAAATTATATTATTCATTGCTGACTATGCTAGTTAAATGAATATAAACGGTGGTGTATTAACCTATACGTTAAAAACTTATGTTTGATAAACTTTTTAATATAGTACTCAGCTAATTTTCAACCAGAAAATCTATGCCTCAATTTAAATAAATTGCTTGGCTATCTAATTATCTGGTTTAAAACATGAATGTAGCTGAAGTATTTCGTCAATTTTTTATGATGAACTGCCATTCGCAGTATAGCATTAATATATCTTTATTTGTTCATTTGTTTGAAAATTCTAGTTTTGATATTTTGTTCTATGAATGGTGTTTAATTCAAGCTAGTATACTTGATTTAAAGAATTGTTTTTATCACCCGCGCAATAAAAGAATTTTTAAATCATGCTTTAGTATGATAAATCTACTTCAATAATTCGTTTTATTTTTATTCCGTGAAAAAATATTGCATGATTTTCAGAAGTCAATATCGTTACTGTAGCTTGTAAAGTAGCATTATGCTTTATTTTATATTACTTGTATAGTCTTTATATAATAATTTTGATCGATGAAAATTCACTAATTTAAATAAAAGAGAAATTTTGTATTCCACGATTAATTTTTTGCATTCGGAGTAAATCCAATTTGAAATTCATATATTTCTATAAATATCTATATTTATTTTTAGATGAAGTAATTCAAGGATAGTCTAACCTTTAAAGGAACCTTGGCTTACAAAACCTATGGTGGGTGTCCAAATACACTTAGTCGGTTATAATGGTTACAGGATGCATCGTAGTGAGCGAACTATAGTCAGTTAATTCATTGGCGTCAATTTATTTTGAGATCAGAGGTCATACGTTTGTTTTCTCGTATATTTTCTGTTAAATTGTAAGATATGATTTTACAAGACTTCTGAACAATTAGAAACAGCAGATATTGATTAATGTGCAAGTGAGATACTATGCATTTGCAATTCGTTATTAAGCTATTAAGCTTGGGTTCCTCTGGTATAAACATACAATGTGTAAACTGTAATATTATCCATAACACATTTTCTTCATTTATATTTTATCAATCAAACGGACTTGTTTACCAACACGTTAACGTATTATCTACCAAAATCCCCCGGCGAACTCTTATTACACAACTAAAAGTAATTATAACTCTGGTTTGACTTGATTCAATTTTCCAGGTACAAAACTGCGATCATTATACTTGTAAGTATGTATGTCTGTTAATTTTAATTTTTGAAATTAAAAGATCATTTCTTGCGGAAGAAATTTAACTCTGATTATTGAATTTTTTTATTTTCATATAAATGAATCACGTAAAAATATCGCAGGAAAATTATTGGTATGAAAAACAAAAAACAAAACTTCCGTATAAAAATGAATTTTTTGTTTACTTTGCTGTCCATGAGCATTAAAACTGAGGCTAAGTTATTTATTTCACATGTTTAAATGAATGTAACTTTCTTTCAGTTCATGCATTGATTTTTCGCGTACATATTTGAGTTAGTTAGACCCATATTGACATTTTTCTCTAATTATTCGTTATTGATCCTCAGATTAAATTCATCGCTTTTTGTGAAACATGTGTCTAGAAAAAAATTAAAAGTTACATATGGATACATTTAATTTATGGTTGTTACAGTAAAAGAAGAAAAAACGTTTTATGCAAATTGCTTAACACAGCGGCATAGTGTTACTTTTATCTATAAAAAATATCAATGCATTGATGTCTTCTGTATTTTCTAATTTTCAATGAGATGTTGTTTACCGAGAATTTATGCCAAGAACATATTTTATTAAATTATTTTTTTATAATAATGCAAAATCAATATGTGATACAACGCTTCATGAAACGAGATAAATTTCTTAAACAATAATTGATTCCGCGTGTGGAGGGAACAATTCTTTAAATCAAGTTTACGAGCTTGAAGTAAACACAAATCCCATTGTATTTAACCAGTCGTCCATCAATATAGCAAAACTACCGTCAGTCGCACGGACTGACGCGTTTCGGCCTTCCTTGATCATCATCAGAGTACGACGGCAAACTGACTTGTGTGGATTAAACTGCATTGCATATATATGGAAAGCAACATTAGATATGCGGCTCTCGCCTTTAGTAGTCCCGCATACATCGTACTTGCCTGGAAATGTCTGCTGCACAATTTCTATGCAGACACGAACATTAATTGATAGCAGCGCTCGCCACAAAATTAAAAAATAATTGATTGCGCGGATGGTGGTGACAATTCTTTAAATCAAGTTTGTGACTGGCGGTAGTTTTGTTCGACGACTGATTAAATACAATGAGATTGGTGTTTACCTAAAGCACGGGCAACAAATTATTGTTTAATTGTATTGCCTACATATTTATTTCTGGCGAAAGCTGCAATCAGCTAATGTTCGTGACTACATAGAAATTGTGCAGCGGACATTTCCAGTCAAGTACAATTTAGGCGAGACTACTAGAGGTGAGAGCCGCATATCTAGTTTTGCTTTCCATATATATGCAATGCGGTTTGATCCTCGCTAGTCAGTTTGCCGTCGTACATTGATGATGATCAAGGAGGGTCGAAACGCGTCAATGCGTGCGACTGGCAGTAGTTTTTCTGTTTTTTGACGACTGGTTAAATGCAATGGGATTGGTGTTTACTTCTAGCAAACTTGATTTAAAGAAGATGAATTTCTGTATGAAGTGATATTTTTTAAGTTATGACGGAATAAATATCCAAACTACATTAACTATTGTAAAGAAAGGTATCACAATGCGACAATTAGTCAGAACAAAAATTTTCGATAACAATTTTAATGAAAAATGTCATAAGGAATCGTGTAAATTTGTCTAAACAACGCATAGATAGTAAATTTATTAACACGCGCATTAACGTTCTCATTTTTATTGAAAAGTAAAACGTGGATGACAAAACTGCCGTTTTACGCCATGTTCCTAAATCTTTTGAGAAGGAATATCTGACGAAATACAGCAATACACTCGGAAATAACTAATTCGCCCATGATTTAATTGACGGTAATAATTAAAATAGTGTTTACTGTTACTCTAAGCAATAAATTTGTAAATATCTCGCTGGAATAAAACATTCATTCAATGAATGCAAGTTAAGTAATTTGTTATAATCTAAATTTTTATATATAAAAATAATTCAATGAAGCTAATATACATTTTAAAAATTTATGTTATGCACGATTTTCAAAATTAATTAAACGAGAGATTCTTCAGATTTCTCTATATATCTGATGTGTATATACTTCTGGCTTTTCGATTGGAGAATATTTGTTTGTATATTGTACTTGTTTTCTGTTTTTATGGCATCTGATTATTCGTTTCATGAGACCATTTTGATTATATATATTATCATGTGTGAATATAATAGAGAAGACAGCAACTGGCATGGGGCAGACAGAAGACATTTGGATAAATCATGAAATTTTATGGAAAGATTCATTTTGCATAAATAGAGAAAATGATTACCCTAAATAAATTTTGAATGCACGATTCTCTAAAGAAGAAAAAATTGCTTATTACACAAATCTGTAATCCCAATAGAATTTATGGTTACAAATGTAACATTTTCAAAGTTTTGTAACGTGTCATATTTAATGCCTCAATATCTTTAAACAGAGCTTTTAAAAATGATGGATTCTGTTATGTCGGTGGGTAAACAAAAAGAAAATAAACTCGAAGTAAACAAAGTATATTTATAAATTTATATTTTACGAACCAAATATTTGAGTTGATTGGTGACCTGCAGAGAAATGGATTTACTTAATTGTGTCATGTAACCTGTCTCTTAATGATACTTCAATATAAATTACACTTACATTTTGACATTTCTATTTTTAAATTGGTGAATTTAAGCTCGTACAAAGGCACTAAATTTTATTTATTTAAACAAAAATAACAAAAATGCATAAAAGTGTGTGGCAGTTGTATAAATTTTCGAGTGTATCTTGGTTTTTGAACACTCATTGGTCAAAACGTTATTAATCACAAACACATGTAAGTCTACCGCAAACAAATAAGCATAAACCTCATAATTAAAATATTTTGCATCCAGCTATACATTAGATATTAGGTTAAAACTAGGCAAGTTAGTGCAAATAAAACCACAATTTCATGTAAAAGTCAGCGTTAAAGAAAGATGCAATCAAATTTACACATGTGTTTTGTGTCTATTAGCGTCAATCGGAGTCAGAGTAGAACATTTTGCTGAAGTTGTAGGCCTTCTGAATGGCTGTTATTCTCAATATTGGTAACATTTATCCAATTGCCAAAATTATTGTCTTGGCACCATTTACAGGTTGGATATATATTACATATTTAACATTGACTTCTTATTAAATATTCTCGTTTCTTTATATTATATTTACTAATGCTGCAATACACTTACGCATTATGTATTGACAAGTTTAAAAAAATACCACAATACTTGATTAATTATATGATATATATTGTGCATAATTCAGGCCCCATTTAACACGAAACTCGTGTACATTTTTATGTTGAAATTCGTATATTCTTAAGGTGATATTTGAACTAAGTAGCTCATTGTGCAAATAAGTATTTAAATAACAAAAAGGTTGTCATTTCTGAATATAAATACTATCGATTATTTGCAAATTTACTTAAACAAATAATATATGATTTGCTCAAATGCCATATATATGTATATATTTTCTAATTAGGAAGAAAAAAACACATTAATAACAAAGTGGATAATCGCCATTTGTTTCGAGAATACTAAACTTCGCTCTACAATCTTTCATTTATATACATTATGGGTTTACTTTTTAATATGCGGGTGGCAACAAATAGGACTCTGTTTTCTATTTCTTGTTTGGGCTGATTGGTTAGTTTGTATGCGTTTGTGTCTGTGTGTGTGCCTGTGTGTGTGCCTGTTTACATGTAAAAGTCCTTCTCACTGTGATACAAAGTGATGTCTGAGATCTGGTCATTATTGTATTGATGGCTTGAGAATTAACCATCTGTTCGAATTGTTCGCTGTTCGAAGGCAATGGACATAATAATGATTTATATATATATATATATATATATATATATATATATATATTTGCACATTTTGATAACTAATCAGTATATTTGGTCTAGATTTAGTTAAAAATATTTTTGGAATAATGCAAACATAGCATAAAATAAATAATCTAATCCATTTATAAGATTGTGGCTATGTTCTTTTTGGACATTATCTTAGTGGCCGCCAGTACACATGAGAACATGTATTTAATACAATATCATATTAATTAACAAACGTTAATCTTATTAAACAATCTTTGGTTGCGCGGATGGCGGTAACAAATCTTTGAATCAAGTTTGAGACCTTGAGGTAAACACAAATCCCATTGTATTTAACCAGGCGTCGGACAACATAACCAAACTACTACCAGTCACAACGCACTGACGCGTTTTGACCTTCCATGACCATCATCAAAGTACGACGGCAAACTGACTAGCAAGGATCAAACTGTATTTGATATATATATATATATATATATATATATATATATATACATATATATATATATATATATATTATTATTATATATTCCAATAAGGCAGCGCCAGTGTGGATTGCAGTGTTGAACGCTCATATTGTTTGGAAACTTCTGTCACCGTATGCGCATCTGGTGTTTCCACTTCAGTTTGTTGACAATCCGATTGAATGTTTGTTGATTCCAGTCGAGGGCCTGTTTGGTCTTGACTGGATACTAGTATATTGTTGTTGAATTTTGTTGTTCTTGGCCAGTCGATTAGAATATCATATTGATGAAACTTTCGAATATTAAGGTCAGGTGCTTGTTTTTTTATATAAAGGGCTTCATAAATAAATACTAATTTTTCTGATTTTGCTTTATGTAGAATTGTGAAATTGGTCGAATTGACCGGGTGCCCCGTTGCCAATATATGATCGGAAATAGCTGATATTCCTGACGGTGCCAAGCCTTTATTAATCAATTTCTGTGGCAAATGTAGCTGGATTCTGTTTGTCAATTGCTTCTTCGTACGTCCGATATATGTGCTACCGCACATACATGAGAATTTGTAGACTATGAATGATTTGGAGAGAATTGGCAATTGATCTTTGGCATCCAACCTCATGATTTTCTGTGTACTAAATGTCATATTAGCTTTAACACTGGGAAAGTTCTCCTTAATTATACTATTCAGCCGCCGTGCGAGAATGACCTTTACATGCAAACACGTTCACACACAAACACAAACGCATACACACTTATCAGCCAGCCAAAACAAGAAACGGAAGTAAATGCCAGTCAGATTTGTTACCACTAGCATAATCAATTGAAAACCCAGAATGTATATAAATGTATGATTTTATAGCAATGATTAGTATTCCCGAAATAAATGGCCTTTATCCACTTTGGTATTAATGTGTTTTTTCTTCTTAATTTGAAATATACTGTGTAATATTAAAATGCATGGACATTATATATATATATATATATATATATATATATATATATATATATATAGAGAACAAAACACATGACTCCAGAGAATAACATTTATTAATAAATGTTATTTCTACCAGTATCTACAGCCATTATTCGGGATTCGTAAATAAATTTGTTCATCCAATCCTGACTGTACGTTGTTCGTAACCAATCCCCTCTTAGCTTTGTCTGTATTTTTTGCGCAATTTATACCACTCCTTTTGCGTAACTTCATGTGATGTGTAATCGCTTTCCGTGTGGGTGCGTCCGTGATTGACGGGTGTGTCGTACCTTGAGTTTTATTAAAAAATTGTCTATGTGAGGAAATAATCCCAACATACGTGATTAAGCATTGGAAAGTACCAATCAGCATCAATCACAAAATATTCATCGCCGCATTCTAGAAAATGTCATCAAAGAAGAAGAAGTAAATGCAGATAGCTACAAAATTAAATGTCTATCTATAGAGTCGAAACTTCAGATGATAGAAGGTGAAATTCTAATAAATCTTTTAAAAGACGTGGCCTGGATTTCAGAAGGTGCGAGGAGGATAGAATTAGAAAAAACTAGCGCTGAATGAAATGCAATGTTCTCAGGTCAAAAAGTTTCCTGAGAATCCAAGTAAAGTTATTTTTAATTGCACTGACATCAAATTGACGAAACATCAAAATGAAGTTTTCTCTCTTGGGACGAAATACTGTATAACAAAAACTAGAATAAGCGAACGTGAAGAAATGCACATTCAGACATCAATGGAATGCTTTTTTGAAGATGCAACAAAACACAAATTAACGGAAAACTAAGAAATCTCGCTCTTTAAATCGGACCTCCGAAGTGCATATTGCCAAAATTTGCGCACATACTAAGTCAATAAACTGGTCACAAAAAAGGCATCTGTATGTGCTAAATGAGCTACAACGAAACAAAAAAACTAGACCCATGAAGCCAGACAAAGGGACAGGCGTTGTGTTAATAAATTCTAAGGATGATAGACAAGTTATTTTACAAATACTAAACGACAAAACCAAATTTAAACGCGAAGAGGTACAACATGATACTACAAATAAATTAGAAATTTCTATAACGAAGATTCGAAATAGAATTATTTCGAAGGTCAAAGCTAAACAAGAATGCATTTATCACAGAATGTAAACAGGTAAAGCCAGTAGGTTCAACACAGCCGATATTATATGGGTTGTCTAAGGTTCACAAATGACCAGCAATGATAGACTTCCGTCATTTAGATCCCATTATATCTATGGAGAATTCTCCGCAGCACAGGGCAGCCAGATAATTATGCCGGATTATAAAACCTATTTTGAAAGAAAGAATGGAACACATGGTACAGGATATCATCATCATCATCATGTCAAGTCACACAAAAGTCAAGTGACTAATGTTTCACAGTCATATAACCATAAGCAGTGAAAAAAAAGTATATAAGTGAATTTATACAAATTATTTGTCAGATTTACGAGATAGAGAGAGAGGGGGGTAGAGGGAGAAGGAATACCTTGCTACTATGAGTAAATTTATCAGGATAACTCACAGAAATGAGGCAAACTAAACCTCTCCACAACATCATTATTGCCAAGTTAGCATTCGGGCAAGGCGACATCATTAATACAGCTTCCTTGCGGATTTCACTGTATCACGAAATAAACAAACCAAACCTCGCAGCTAACTTTGCCCTACTAAGAAAAGAAAGTTACGAAGATGATTCTACTAAACATCTGCAACAAGATCGCCACTGAGCTCGATTCGCTGCCATATCGCTAAGGATTTCTAACCAAGAACTGTGATGTGCACGAGGACCCCATCCCGGCAGACGAGTGGATCCTATACTACCCAATTTGGATGTAAGTGACTTCAGTTGTTTCTGCCATGTCAAAATCTGCCCACCTTGTTTCTTACGCCAATTTGGTGCTGGATGAGAGAACAGAGCTCTATTGGGCAATCGGAATGAGGGCATACGCAAAACGTGACCGAGTCAACGAAGTTGATGGAGCCTTATTTGCTTTTCTAAAGACGAGCACTTTTTGTCAGGTCCAAAAATACGTCTACGGATGTCAACGTTAGTTATTCGTTGTTGGTAACCAACATGTGCTATACTTCTCAAACAACGATGATCGAATGCCTGTGAGCGTCTCAGATCATCAACTCTAAAAGGCCAAGTTTCAATAGCGTACAGTAAGACTGCGCGTATGGATGCATTGTAAACGCGACCTTTAAGGCAAAGTGAAATATTCGCGTTTCACCATAAATGACGAAGGTTCAAGGAAGCTACTCTAGCTTTCTCACCTCGTCGGACATATTGCTTACGTTAGTGATAGAGCTCGCAAGATATGCAAACCTGTCGAAATTCTTTAAATCAAGTTTGCGAGCTTGAAGTAAACACCAGTCGTCGAAAAACATAACAAAACTACCGCCAGCCGCAACGCACTGACGCGTTTCGACCTTCCTTGATCATCATCAGAGTACGACGGCAAACCGACTATCGAGGATCAAACCGCATTGAATATATATGGAAATCAAATTTAGATATGCGGCTCTCACCTCTAGCAGTATTGCATACATTGAACTTGACTGGAAATGTCGGCTGCACAATTTCTATGCAGTCACGAACATTAACTGTTTGCAGCTTTCGCCACATATACATATATATAGGCAATACAATTTAAACAATAATTGATTGCGCGGGTGGTGGTAACAATTCTTTAAATCAAGTTTGCGTGCTTGAAGTAAACACCAATCCCATTGTATTTAACCAGTCGTCTAACAACATAACAAAACCACCGCCAGCCGCAACGCACTGACGCGTTTCGACCTTCCTTGATCATCATAAGAGTACGACGGCAAACTGAATATCGAGGATCAAACCGCATTGAATATATATGGAGATCAAATTTAGATATGCGGCTCTCACCTCTAGCAGTCTCGCATACATTGAACTTGACTGGAAATGTCGGCAGCACAATTTCTATACAGTCACGAACATTAACTTAAATACTGTTTGTTGCGAAGAACTAATATATATGCAAGTATGTATTAGGTTTTGCGAACCTAGTAACAAATTAGTTCAGTTGTGACCAGAAGGAAAAACCAAAGGCAGCATGAACGGAAAGTATAATCTCATGCACATTCGTTTCGTGCTTACCGGTACTCATCGATTTCAAACAGGTATCAGTTACTAACACAATAGCCATAGTGTTAGTATCCTTTACAGACTCGGTATATATATTATATAGTGTGAGTTAGCATTGAAGTCGCATTGTCGTTGACTTTAGATTATGTTAGCTTCACTGTTACAGGTTTACACATTCGTCAAGGAGATTGTACCATCCTATCATTCCACATTCTTCTACCAAATATATAGTGTTTAAAGGGCGTAATACCGGCTCCTACTGATGAGTCGCCAGTAAGCACGAAACGAATGTGCATGAGATTATACTTTCCGTTCATGCTACCTTTGGTTTATCCTTCTGGTCACAACTGAACTAATTTGTTACTAGGTTCGCAAAACCTAATACATACTTACGAACATTAACTGTTTGTAGCTTTCGCCACATATACATATATAGGCAATACAATAGGATTGGTGTTTATTTCGAGCTCGCAAACTTGATTTAAAGAATTTCCAGTCTAGTTCAATGTATGCGAGACTGCTAGAGGTGAGAGTCGCATATCTAAATTTGATTTTCATATATATTCAGTGCGGTTTGATCCTCCATAGTCAGTTTGCCGTCGTACTCTGATGATGATCATCGAAAGTCGAAACGCGTCAGTGCGTTGCGGCTGGCGGTAGTTTTGTTATGTTGTTCGACGACTGGTTAAATACAAATTTGATTTATAGAATTGTTACCACCACCCGCGCAAACAATCATTGTTAAATTTCATACCGAAAGACGGAACAATGTCTGTTAATCTATTTAAGGTGGCCTGGGCAGCATGCTGATTGTCGAATAATAGTACGATATCGTCTGCATAGTCAAGATCGACTAGTATATCTCCCGGGAGAACTTCAACTCCAGCATCCTGAATGTGTGGGAGAGTGTTGTTCATAATAGCATCGATTAAAAAATTAAACAAAAATGGGGAAAGTGTACAACCTTGACGAACACCACTGCTGATTGTTAAGTTATGCGTTAATTCGTTGTATCGAGTATCTCCATAGATTTTACAGAGAGCAAGTAATTATTTCTACGGGGGCCTGCTATGCCACATACAGTAGTACCTGCATTGTGCATAGTGGAACCTATCTTGGACCAAGTTTATTCGGATTTTCGCTATTCAGACCAGTAAGATTAGCCTTTAGAATATTTTCATAGTTTTGTCGGAAGGACGGTTGTTCGAGTTTGCCTACATCAATTTGGGGTTTATTGTTAATTATTTTCCCGGAAAATTTTAGAGAAAATCTACAACGGATAAGTGCATGGTCCGAGTCGACATAAGTGTTCCAAAAAGAACGACAATCCTGGATGCAACCACGCCATCTATAACTAATTGCTACATGATCTATTTGAGTCCACCGTTGCCCGGGTGCTGGAGGACGCCATGTAGCACAACGTTTAACACTACGTCTGAAATTTTTACTACTTAAATATAGTCTATGTTCAGCGCAGCTATCCAAAAGCCGTTCACCATTATCATTGCGAGTCGAGCTTAGAGTGTATCTTCCGCCTAAAAATTCTGTGTTAATAAAGCTCTCAAATTGAGCATACATGTCACCCATAACCAGGTCTATATCCGAACTTCGTGTTTTACTTAGTAAGGAGCTTAATTCGGAGTAAAAAGCGTCCTTGCTTTCTTCTGTGCTGCAATCGGTAGGAGCATATGCAGATACAACGAAGAGGCAACGATGATAACGGTTTTTTGCTTTGATTTTAGTAGATGTATTTAAACGTGCTGCACACAATCGACTATTTTGGGGATCCATTCAATTAAGAAAGCTTCAGCTCGCGCGCTAAGGGCAATACCAACGCCCTATTTACCGGCTTGAGAGGACTCTGTGGAACCAGATGTTCGAAACCAATAACGCGTAGATAGGGTTGGTGCAACTAGTTCTGTAATACACGTAGGATCCTGTATTCTGGTTTCGATTTCTAATTTATCCAACGTACGAGCAAGAGATTCTTGCTGTACAAGTTTTTTTAATGTTCGCACATTAAATTCGCCTACGTTAAAACCTAACATAGTTTTAATGAATGATCGCCTACTAGAACCATTTTTGATATTTGGCAACCCGGTATTGGGCTCAGTGTTATGATCTAAACCAACCATATTTATAGTATCTAAAAGAGTGTTACTGTTAGATTGAGAAGAGGAAGGGGAAGGAAAGGAGGCACAATCGGAGATAGAGTTGCCTGCAGTAGCCCGTTTTCGCTTATCAACCCTGCACGGCTCAGCAGATAAGGCGACCCTTTTTATATTGCGCGACGGCCGATGCAGTATGGAATTTTTGTAAGTTGTACTTGTCATGGTTATATGTGGATTTTAAAAGAACACTATATCGCCCATTCCTAGTGATGGTTTTTATTCGGAGTTTCTCTTCTCTTAGATAGTCTGCCAACCAAGGCTGATGAGCACTATCTGCCCAGATGCCAGTGGCGAGAGTTTCCTTCAGCAGCTGAAACTAGCCCCTCACGTCTGGAACGCTTGCTCTCATTCCGTCACCACATATTTAACAAAAGGTTACAATGCAGTTAGACCAAACTCGAGGCTTCACATAAAACGGGATGATGGTCCCTTTATGGCCCGGCAAGGTTCATGCTACCAATCCCGGGTCGACTAGCTTGAGCCCGCCGGTCGTCAAGCCGGAATTTCTATGGCTACGGGCTAGGATAGCTTTCAATTTGTGGAAAAATATTCGCGACTTGACTTTAAAAGAGAAGAAAATGTTGTCCCTCGATATAAAGTCCCACTTTACTAGTATTCCAATAAATGAAAACAATAAATATCCTGTGTGAATATCTACGATCATCAGAAGCGGAAACACTGATAGAAGTGGAAGATATAAGGGAGCTACTTTTATTATGTACATCCAATTTGTATTCCTAGGAGTCTTTTACAGACAAATCGACGGCATAGATATGAGTAGCCTTTTTTGACCAGTATTGATTAAAACCATTTATCAACGGAGCTCATTCTTACGTACACAACTTTGACGATATTTCATGGTCGTTGAAAAGGATGAAGAAACAAATGCACTGCTACATCACATAAACAAGCTAGACTAAGCTATCAAGTTTACACTAAAAGAAGAAAAAGTCAGATATTTATCTTTTATAGATGTAGGAATAACGAGAGATGACGAAGATACCTCCTCAAGTTCGGTTCACAAGAAATCAAGCTGGACTTGGCAGTATAGCCATTATTTCAGTAGTGTGCCAAGGGTGTACAAAAGGAGCCTGACAATCAATTTTGGCACACGAATAGATAGGATTTGCTCACAAAACAACATTTAATTAAGGCTAAATTTGCTTCGCGCAACGTTGAGAAATAATGGCTATTCCGACTGGTTTATCGAATATAATTTGAGGCAACGCAAAAAAATCGAGACAAAATTAAAGCCTATTCTTCCCTTTGGAGGTGATCTTCCAGGTGAGATCTTCAAACGAAAACATAGTTGCCATCAATACGGGTGAGAAATTAGCTCAGGTGTGACCATAAGTATAAACCAAAGACAGCATTAACGGAAAGTATAACCTCATGCTCATTCGTTTTGTTCTTACTGGCGACTCATCAGAAGGAGCCGGTAATTCGCCCTTTAACCACTTTATATTTCGATGAGGAATGTGGAATAATAAGACGGTACTATCTCCTAGACGAATGTGAAAGCCTGCAGTAGTGAAGCTTGACATCATATAAAGTCTGGACAATGGGACATCAACGCTAACTCTCTTATATATATATATATATATATATATATATATATATATATATATATATATATATATACATATATATACCTAGTCTGTAAAGGATACTAACACTATGGCTACAGTGTCAGTAACCGATACTAACATAATAGTACCTAAAAGTACACATGGTACTAACACTATGGTTTCCTGGTCGGTACATGGTACTAACATGATGGATACCAATGTATGCAATAGTTCACCGAAATTGAGAATTACAACTATTAAACTTCACCCAAATATATAGTGGTTAAACGGTGTAATACCGGATCCTACTGATGAGTCGCCAGTAAGCACGAAACGAATGTGTATGAAATTATTCTTTTCGTTCAAGCTGACTTTGTTTAATCCTTCTGGTCACAACTGAACTAATTTGTAACTATGTCCGCAACACCTAATACATACTTGCAAATATCTTATTATCCTTAATTGGTACAGATAGGACGGAAGTGTGGTTCTTGAGCCATTCAGTAACAGCATATGGTTGTGTGCCACTAGACTTAAACGAAGAGAATGTCAAGGGTTACACGATACCCACCACTAGAAGACAGATGCGGCGGTTTATAAACTTTATAAATACCTCAAAATAATGGCTGTCAGTTATCTGCCCCGGTGTAAGCTTTTTAGTGCTGAAATAAGGCGATAGATGCTAAAGAACGAACCAGCGTTCATCACATGTGAGCATAAATTCTTAGAAGTCTTAAATTTTGGCATAATAGCAACATTACAAACTACCGGACACCCAGGATAATATGTGTTTCGCAATCTCAAAAATGTGAAAGTAAACCACATCTTCACCGAAAAAGGACTATTAGCAGCATATTGTTTCTTACCGAAGTTGGCATTTTTTTCATCGGTGAACATAACCTCGTTTACATCGACCATTAATCGTTATGATATTAGTTATTAAAAAGAAACGAGGACATCGGGATGTAACAGAACTCGAGGTACACGATGTATTAATTCACAATCTAACGTTTATCGAGAATGGAGCAGCCATTGCACATAGTAGCATTTCTGCTGTACAGATATTGCAACATACTAAGACCTCCGAATAACTTGGATCAGCGCAACATCCCAAGAATTAGACGGGCAATAAAAAAATGTCAAATGGTGTCCGCACCATATACAGCATACTCCCTCAAAACACGACTGTAGAGAGAAGTAGGGAAGCATTACAAGGGTTTATTCTGTTATATATAAAAACAGAATCAATCGCTTTATGGCGTGAAAAGTTGGGACATCTCGGCCTGAATGCCTCATCAAAACATTGGAGTCAGAGTTGATTGACAGGGCATGGGGAAGGATAAGCAAAGATTTTGTCAAATATGCTCTACATGCAAAATTATAAAAATCACTTTATTGTTTTCAATTCTACAGTCAGAAATCATTTCTTCATTTTGACTTAGAGGATCCACCTGCTGCGACGCGTGGCAGGGAGGCTTTTATGCTGTGTCAGAGTAAATGACAAGATATTTTGAGGATCGCTGACTCAATCAATTTGGTACACCACGAGTAATTGCTATTGACCATGGTGCATAGTAAATCTGATCATTGGTGTAAGAACATCAATATAAAGCGATCTCCCGTGACGTTATATCCTCCTCAGACTGACTTTACAGCAAAGTTGTCATAACGTCACATTAAAGAAGTTCGGCACTTTAGGTGCCACAAGATCCTTGTTCTCTGCGGGGCAAATTAGATATAGTCGAGTTGGCAGGCGATTCGAATAAAAAGTTGCCACAGTTTTTAATGTAGTAACTACGTTCTATGGAGTGAAGGTACGTCTGTCTGCCGCATGCGTGTCACCAAAACCCCGAGATCACTGAATAATAGTAGATATTCAAAGCCGTCAAACCTGCTAATTTAGGCTGCTTCTGCCAGACAGTATAAATGCTATACCTACGTTCCGCAGACTACGTCGTAATGGCTTAATTGAAAAAGTCCACAAAAAGTGGAGAAAGTGGACTTAAAGCACAAAAAATTTTCCATCACCATGCTCGACAGGCTCCGCGTTGTATCAATCGATTGATAAGGCAGTGTTTTTAGACCGTCTCCGGTTAAGTTAAGATGTGAAGTGTCTAGGCTTGAGGTCTAAAGTGTGTCATTGGCTTTCTTGAGGTAAAATTTTGATACTAGTGTATTGCCAAGCAGAATTGAAAGAGTGAAACAGCAAATGTCTCGAGGGAATATTTGAGACACAATTCGAGCTTCAAGATATAATAATAATAATATTTAATAAAAAATTATTTAAATTTTTTTACTTTATGAGAATAAGCCTCTTTACATTTTCTAACAATAAATAAGTAATTCTTCAATTAGTAACACGGATTCTTAGACATTAGTCGAATAGTTGGTACGAATGATAGTAGGAAAAATAAATGCCGTAATCGAAGAACTAGCTCGTCTCAAAGAAACGGTTAGTGTGAACACTGAGAGATAACACGTAGCAGAACAGACTTACTCAGGCAGTTACACATAAATTAAATTTTAGTAAAAAGAATAATTCATATATAACTGAAAACTACTTATATTTCGCGGGTTGTATAGCGTAGCGGATGAGTTGCCAGACCTAAAATCAAATTCGCTTTGATCATGTCATAATCGCGTCAATTCTTTCAGGTAATATATGAGTTTATATTAACGAGGAAATAAATCTATTAAATAAATTAAATGTGCTTTCTCACGCTAGATTTAGTGTATATTGAAAACATCTATATTTCATTAAAATTTATTTTGATTTATTTTGGACTGGAGCACTTTTTGCCGGATTTCGTTTCAATTACTTTAGCTTTGCTGACGAAAAATTCTGTTGTGTTCCTGTCCATGATCTTTTTCCCTAAATTACTCGCCTACAGTTCTTGTGATAAGAGAACCTGCTCAAAAGCCATTCGTAAGCCAATGTCGAAATATCGGGCAGTAAAACATAGATGAGAATACAGAAAAAAATTTCGGAAAGAAAGCTCATTTATGTGTTAATTATCACGTTGCGTAAACCACTTCATTTATGATTTGTTTGTATAGGCAATCTGATTTCGACAATATTATACATAATTCCATTTATTTATATTTTGTGTCATTTTTTCTAGGAAAGTTTATTGAGCAGTGGTCGACTGATTTTGTCAAAACAGTCTGCAAATAGCAGAAATTATTTTTATAGACTTAATGGCAAAATCACTATTCGATGTTAGCGTGTAATTAACATTATCTAATATTCTTATCTAATTTTTATGATAGCATTTGTTCCATTGCAAGAAATCCGTCGTTTAGCACTAAGTTTCAGCATAGCATTTTTGGAAATTATTTTATCTGGTCACATTTTGAAACTTAAGAATTTTATTTTACTTTTTATATCACAGATAAACTTTTGAATATTTTTTAAGTGAAGATCAAAAATATGTGCATCTCAGAGTCCAACAAGACGCACCTAGGAACAAGTCAGGATAAATGAAACAGGAGGAATGCCCAAACTAGCCTAAACAAATGACGTATTCGCATTGACGCATGCGAATTGTTTCTTTTGGCTCATTATTAATAGATGATGGCATCACCCCAACATTTTTACTGGGATGTCACTCGTAATTACTTTATTTAGGAAAGTGAGTGTAAAAATATGTTTGAAGTGTGCAAATAGGAAATGAAAGTTATCATTTTATTCTCACTTGAACAATTGATACACGTGCCGAGAATTATATGTAACACATTATTTCTCAGTCTTAAACAAATGCTCACACACAAACACACAAACACACAGACGTAGCATACGCTTATCTAGCGAATAGTCAGATGTTGCTAAATTACTGTAATTTCACTTAGATTATTGTACACATGCAGTAGTTTATTACCCTCAATCCAAAACAAACGAGAATTCATACTCACAGGCATCACGTACACTTATCTAGTGAGTCGTTAGTATTTGTAATTAGATCACCGTAATCTCACTTGGATGAGAGTGCACATGCAGACAAATACACAAACCATTTTGACCTACACTTACCTGGTAAAAAAAACAAGTTATGCTTAAGAGATATAAAAAAGTATATATGGGTCAATTTAAATTAAAATTTTCCCCTTGACATACTGATTGTCAAATTGTTTGTTTAATGTGCCTTCCATTGTAAAAGACCTCCATATCCGGAGTTCGAAATATCTGGAAAAATCAGGTAGACAGCGGATGCAAACATCTCGAATCTCAACACGAGAAAAAGGTAAATAATTCATTTACGAAGTTGATCCAATAATATTGAAAAAAAAATTTTTCGGTCTCTTTAGATTTAATATAGCCAAAATGATGCAAATTTCTATATCTATCATCAATTGATTATACTCGCTATGCTAATTTCATAAGTGTTATATTTTGGATCTCAGAAACTATAAATGTTTAAATATTATACGTATAATATACCGCATTAGGAGTCCCGTAGAGTTATTGATTCAGAGCTCAGGCTGTAAAGTACTCCCAGAAATTCCGCACGGGTAGTATTAAATGTGCAAACACCAATACAGCAAATCCTAAGGTATTCTAAATAAGAAAAAAAGGAAAATAGGAACTCCGGGCCTTGACAGACTAGATCAGGCAGAATATGATTTAATAAGATTAAATTTTTTCAGACAATTGGTGGACAGAATGCGTTAAATTTCCTTACAATGCTTTTAATCAATAAATCCCAAACTATTCTTATTAAAGCCTGAATTTTTATCCTTTATAGAAAAAAATATCAATGCTGACGTCATTAACTAAACGTGGAATAAGATAAAATATGTATTTATAACACACAGGTTTTTTATAAATTTTGGGCCCTTCCATATATATATATATATATATATATATATATATATATATATATATATATATATATATATATATATATGTGTGTGTGTGTGTGTGTGTGTGTGTTTATTTATTCATTAAAAAGAGAAAACACATTTAATATAAACGTGTATGTATATTGTGGATTATTCTTTATAGAATACTAAACTACACATTGCAATCTTCCATTTATATATGTTCTGAGTTTTCATTTAATAAAGTGGATGAATTGTCTTCTTTTCGGTTTTTTCTGTTAATTACAAGTTGATTTGTGAATGTGCATGTATGTTTGAATGTGTACGTGTAGATGTCATAATTATTGTGTTCAATCTTGTCAACTCAAGTCTGTTTAACCTTGTATTGACAGCTGAGTTTAACGACGTGTTTACTTAGTAGATATTGCGTGTACGAATGCTCCGCCTAGTATGTTGTCTTTCGTACTGCCTTGATCTTTACTTTCATTTTTTACCCATCTGGCAGCACATTGTGTTCATATTTATAATGATATATATATATATATATATATATATATATATATATATATTGCACAGTATATAATTTATTAGAAAGAGATAGCACATTTATTTACAGATAATGTATATTGGACATACGTAGAATGAATTGATCAAAAGAATCCAGCAACTGTTACCGCTGAAATTGATTAAAAACGGCCTATAACCGTTAAGAAAACCAGCTATCTCCGAGCATATATTTTAAACGGAGCATCCAGCCAATTTGATGAATTTCTCAATTCTACGCAAAGTAAATTCCGAAAAATTATTAATTACACACTCTTTATTTAAAAATAGAAACATCAGGCCTATACATTCAAATGTTTCGCATCATGTTATATAATATATATATATATATATATATATATAATTAGGAAAAAATAACACATTAATAACAAAGTGGATAATTAAACGAATATTGGTTGCGTGGGCGGTGATAAGAATTACTTTTAATGACGTTTGCATACATTTGTCAGGTATTTTATAGTGTGTAAAAGGCAATTCATCCAGTAGACCTGTTTCGTCCGTATTGAGAACTCATCACGTACTCTCCAGTATTTGCCGCGGTCAAAGCTCAAACCTGCAGTAGACGTGCCCAAATTCGCAACCTTGATAAAAAGCGGATAATCGCCATTTACTTCTAGACTAAAATTTTTCAATTATATACATCCAGGGTTTTCATTTGATTATAGAGGTGGCAACAAATTAAAAACAGTGTCAGGTTTGTTGCCATCCCCATAATCAAATGAAAACACAGGATGTATATAAATGAAAGATTGTAAAGTGAAGTTTAGTAGTCTCAAAGTAAAGGTCCATTATTCATTTTGTTATCAATGTGTTTTTTCTTCCTAATTAGAAATAAACTGTGTAATATTCGAAGGCAACGGACATCATATATATAAGCTTATATTAAAATTGACAACTAATTCACATTTTCATTTTAACCATTTTGAATCAGTGTTATTTTCTCCAACTGAATAAATTAATTTCATTCAACAGTCATATTTACGAAAATAATTTAGATCGTTAAAGGTATTAGCACAGATCATGACTTTTGGTAATAGTGATATCAAATTATGAAGAATAACAAGTCAATAATGTGAGAAAGAGAGAAGTAGAGAAAGTTGAAGAACGCAGTTACTTATCTCTGACAGAGCTCTTCTGCAAAAAAATGTTTTACATAAATATTTTCAGTTGAATTTTAGTCATTCACTGCAGAAATAGAACCTGTTAAGAAAAATGTTTCCAAATATGCATCTTTATACAGAAAATGTGTACAACTATTTGGTTTTCAGTCTACAACATGATCGAAAAATCTGTCGCGTTTTATAAGAAAACCATTCGGTTTGGGGTTAAGTTTAAGAAATGAGCGTGTAGACTGCGTCTTTCTCCTTTCACCAACTAATGCAAACGAGATGATACAATTAATTACTCAATTCGTAGACCAATATTACAAATATTACAGTTTAATTCATATATAGCCATCCAAACGCTGATATTAGACTCTAAACACTTATTATCGTATCTAAAGGCGCTCTATATTGCCCAAGTGTCCGCACGACCTTAACAACAAATTAGTCAAAACCAGAATAAACACTAGTTAACCTAGGCCAAAGAAATATTATTTGACTTTTCATCCAGTTCAGAATATTCTCTTTTTCGGTGCGCTCGTATGGCAGGCACAACTTTTGTGATCGCTCGAAAGTAATTTTAAATCACTTTTAAATTCTTCACCTGACAACAAACGAACATCTTCGATTAAAAATTACGCAATCTGCATAAAGATAGGAATGTTCTTAACGTATCTTGATGGTAGGCGCTACGGCTTTAGTTTGCCTGATTGCATCAGTTTAGATACGAAAGACAATTTCCGAGTCATTAATATTTCATATATGCCTGCTATAGTTTAACCTTGCAAAAGGGCTTTTGAGCCCATGCATTTTAAAGCCGAAAGTCTTATGTCACTAAGTATTTAAAGCTTTAAGAGAAATAATTCTATATTCTTTTTCGTCTGTGTCATTAGTTTGATAGTTGGCTGGTGGGTAAATTCAATTAGATAGCACATCTGGCGAATTAGCCCTAGACGCATAAGGAAAATTTATTTCGCAAAATTAATCGTATAAAGTAAAGTCAAAATGATAGCAAGGCTTTAAAAGTGTAAGTTTAAATGTGGAATAGATATAAGGTTCTAAATGCTTACGATTCCACTTAAAGAGTTAAAATACCTGAAATTTGCGGGATTTATAGCAAAATTTAGTTTTGCATAATGTTCCATAAATTTCAAATATCACAGTCGTCATAGTACCTTAGTCAAATATACTTACCGACTAATTTATGTGTATTGATATATTTTAACATCAACTAAAGAGCAACTCACCCTAATTTAAAGTGATATAATAAACGTTTCTTTTTTATGATTTAAAGTCGATTCATATTAAACTATTGAATACACAAGCGTCCTAATTTTCGATTTTCTTTATGTTGTATTCATCCCGTTTATAGCTTTATTAATATTTGAGCTTCAAATTAATTATTCATTAAAATGTATACCAAATTCCGAATTTAAAAACTTTATCCATGCTTTTATTTTCATTTACTGAGTCTAAAATATTATTCAGAAAATTAATTTTGCTAATAGCGACTGTTTTTTTTAGAATTTTAATTTGGCATATAACTTTTAAGGGGTTGTCTCAATTCTGAACAACTAAAATTGTCTGTAAGTTCACTCATCACGTTTGTCTATCCAGACCTAGTAACAACCCAAAAAGTAAGCGATGGTCCACGTTGTTTCGATAGTTTAATCTAAATAGTACACATACTTTTGTTAACAAATTTCAAAATGAAGAAATAATTTCTTAATTATACTTCCTAATTCCAAATTTATAAACCATTCTTCTGAATAAATTCTTTGTCAAAGATTTTGCAAAGCCATATCTATTGGTGATCTTTTACAATGTGTGGATTTATACGTGAATAAATTTCGTTAGTCAAACCTTCATCCAAGCATTTTCCATAAAAAAAATTATGACGAACAAATCTATCAGACTGCGCTTATTTACCATAATGCTAGATTAGCTTATTTCGTGGTTGTTTATAGGTTATTCCTATCGATATGCATTGGAAACTAGAAGACACATAATTGAACCATTGATTCATAAAATTTGCACTGTATTTTACACAAAAGTAAATTTTCTGTGGTTTGCATGACCCATTATTTTTTTGATTTCATTGCGTTTTTTAAACCAAACTCCACTTAACGCAGTTATGACTGGTGTGCACATGATATGTTTTAATTGTCTGATGAAAGATATATGTTTTTTTCAAAACACATGGCATCGCAAAATATATATTTAAATATCGTATATGACGAAACGAAAATATTCTGTCAATTATGTTGCAAAACTTATATAGCAAGTTATTAACAGATGCCCTCCACTACAGTCAAGAATTTGTACGGCAAAATAAATTTGAAGTTCAATTTGTTCAATTTCGTCAGAGAAAAGTGCCTACGGTTTTAATACTAATAAGTAAACAATGGACTGATTGCTGTAAAGTAGATTTGTGCCATACTTATTCAAAGAGGCGTGGAATTCAGAATGTGGCCTCAAGTGAAATCACGTTTATAAATCTTAAAATTTCATCGGATGTTTTATTAATTCCTTACCAGATCAATCATATGACTTTTTTCGTACTATAGATTAGGTTAATCACTAACCAAGATAAATTAGTGAATGAGGACTTCAGCCATAATAAACTCATTGCAAATCAACTGGTTTTTTTATTGCAGCCCAACAATCATAATGTTGAATTGGCTCGCTTTGGAAACTTTTTATTTGTACCAAAACAAACAGAATAGCTCTAGCTTGTGTCGCTGTACGAAATATGTCGATTTCTATAAACATTCGTCAAAGAAGCAACAGCTACTAGAACAACGGCTACAAAACATTTTTCAATATTAGTTTGATCATCAAAATTAAAGTAAATACTGCAAACATTATATGCCTGTCAGGCAGAAAGACAAATTTAGCTAAAATAAATATTTTTTGTACTTTTAATCGATTTTATATTAAATGTGGTAATGATTCTTTTTGTGTGCACGTTTGATAGAACATAACTTTTCTACCTAGGCAATTGAATGAATACCGTAAATGGTCATATCAACTAAACTCCATTTTGTACATATCACAATGCCAGTCTAATTAATATATCATATTTCATTGCCGAAGACTATATGAAATTGTTATAAATATGGCTTAGGTACAACTTTTTATAGGAGATTCCACCGTCCAACTGTCCCACATTTATTGGTCAAATGCGTAGAAAGCAATGGTGGAGAACTGACTCAAACTAATGATCTGCCAGTCAACACGATAAGCATATTTGCAGGAAATTATACCTGTTTTCATGCTCACGTCGACACGTCCTTATGGTCATAAAAGAACTTATTATTTACGTGCTACGCAATGTCCACTTCATAGTTGCATTGTTTACCATATTTTTGTCTTAATTCTCAATGAAGTGTCAAAATTGAAGGTGGTGCAATAAGCAATTATTTTAACTTATGAATTGTTTTAGCTTCGTGAAAATTTCAATCGAGTTATCTACGCACAGCCTATGTAGAGTTAATCAATGCTAATTTTGCCTTAAAGTACATTCGTGTATGCACATGTGTAAAATTCGTAACACAAGTAGTTCCTCCTAATAGCTATTGGAAAAAAAGATCACTTAAAGCATTGCTTTACTAAGTCTGTTAAAATTTCTAAACATCCTTAAGCGAAAAAATGCGTCTTTCCACTTTAATGGAAAAATATTCATTTTTAGATTAAATTTCCTATATATTAGATGGTTTATAACGCGTTTTTCAATCAAGCCCTCAGTAAGAAGTCAGATGCTGCTCAGCAATTTCTTTACAAGCGGTTTAAGAATAATTTTGAGTTGGCCAGTTTGTAGATTACACTTTACCCAAATACTTATATAAAATAACATACTTTGCCACAGTCCACTGTGTCCTTAATTAGAATAAAATACTTATTTTAATCATATTTACTTCGATGTGATTAAATTTTGTTAAAGTGTGGCTTATCTTTTAGAAAATTAGTTCAGATTTCACCACGGTTATATATCCATGTCAGAATGCTCAACAGGTTTTTTCACATGTATGTATACGCTCCATTTTTATCAATTAATCATCATTGCATACGATATCTTTTCTCCTAACCCATTATTTATTTAGTGTTTTAATATGAGGAAAATTGACCAAATAAACAACAATTTTGTAAGTCCGTATCGTTACATCGGCTTCTATTTGTAAGATGTCAGAAAGAATTAAACACGTAGGAATGCAAGGTTACATTTTTATTTCTGCTAAATTTGAAATGTTCTACTTGTCCTGTCGAAAAAACTTGTTCATAAATACGTCATGCCTCATACGTGAATGGAGTTCTCGGTCATCAATAAATCGTAGTTATCAAGACAAATTATCAAAAACTCCATGGAATTATCTTAAGTATGTAGCGGACGAAGTATAAGTTGTATTCAAAATGGTTGTTACCATTCCGCTGCTTTGGCCAATCAATCACCGGATTTACAGCATGTCTGTAGTAAATTTTTGTCATTTGGTTTACACAAGAATATAACAGTTGGTTGAATCTATATGTGTTATTCATCGGTAATATAAGTAATGATTTTGTACCATTGCTATTTTTTGTTGGTCTATACAATAATGGCCTTCAATATTTGTAATAGAACCTGAGTTAAAATGAGCAGTTTTAACTACAGTTTGATGCGTTTAACATGGCCACAACTCGTAGCTTTCCTTTTTTGGATTAGTTGTGTTCAATTTTTTTACAATTACTGTTCAACTTATCAGTTAATTTATTATGGTACTCAAAACTCTAAATTGCCATTTATTATATCCATGAGTTTTGTTATGTGTAGTTTCTTGTGACAATTGTTTTATTCCACCTATTAGAAGGATATTAGCGTCAAGTAATGAAGGTTCATTTTTTTAAATATTCCTCTTGTTTTGGATTATCTTTCTAAATCTCAACCGAATAGATTTTCTATTGGAAGAAACATGTTGCGCGACAGGTAGTAAATTAATTACTTGATTCTTGTTGTACCCAATAAACTGTTTGTATCCACTGTCTTCAATTTGACTCTAGAAGTTTCGACTTCTTGTTATGGTCACAAAGAATTACCCAACCACCGACTGCGCGGCTGGTGGTAACAATTATTTAAATGAAGTTTGGGAGTTTGAAGTAAACACCAATCCCTTTGTATTTAACCAATCGTCGAACAACATAGCAAAACTACCGCCGGTTGCACGCACTGACGCTTTTCGACCTTACATGATCATCATCAGATTACGACGGAAAACTGACAAGCGAGGATCAACCGCTATGCAATTATATAGGAAGCAAAATTAGATATGCGGCTCTCTCTCTTAGAGTCGCCAGTACGCAAGATTCGTATGTATACATGAGTTTATACCTTTCGTTAATGTTGAATTTGGTTTATTCATCCGGTCCCATCTGAGCTAATTTTCTATTAGATGCGCAACACCTAATATACCAGAGAAGCTTTTGTTCCCGATATTAATTTTTATACAGAAGCGCTTTTGCTCAAGTTCATCAACCGATTTAATGGCGAAGTAGGTTACATTAATTTAGCTAGTTTAAATAGAACAGACCATTCTATATAAGAATTATACAAAAAATATATACATTTCTGTCCAGAAAGTCAAAGTTTAATATGTAGAGATATAGCTTATCAAAAAAAGTTTTTCTTTTGTAACGGCTCAAGAACAATTCGCCGACATATTGCATAAATGAAATTCAAATTTCATTTACGCGGCACCAATTAAAACAAGCGAAATTTGCCGTTAACCAATAGCGTGCGAGATTTCGTTTTCTACTCAATATAAGCACGGTGCATTTACCATGCTTGTCATTATCGCGTTTGGTGTCTCCTGCTGTGTACTACGTGCACTTGCTTTCTCGTGTCATATTGACTGTTTACTAAAGATGACTTCTGGACTGGCATTAATCCGAGTCGCCTAGTCGTCTGGGATATTTCTAACACCAAAGGATCGACCATCTGTTTATCGGACCTTAATAATGTACACATTGTTGCTTTAAGAGAATTGGCTGAGAGACGTGAAAGTGCTATTATTCCAAAAATATAAGGATTATTTTTGAACGTCATTGATCGAGATGAGAATATTTCTGAGGTGAATGACTTGATTTCTGGTTCGTTAAATTCAACAAACCTTAAGTTTTATTCAACAAAAACAATAACGGGGCAATATGGTATATTCAATGCATAAGTAATTAAAGGCTAATTTTTTCAACAAATATACCCTAGAGAATGAATGAATCAAACTGTTATCTGATATTCCGAAATGATAACAAATATCTTATTTGAGTACATATTGAAAGATTCTTTTGAATTTGATAGAAAGCTAGACACATTGACTGTTAAATTTTTTTTATTTTTAAGAATAATTGATAGCGCGGTTGGTGGTAACAATTATTTGAATCAAGTTTGCGAGCTTGAAGTAAACACCAATCCCATTATATTTAACCAGTCGTCGAGCAACATAACAAAACTACCGCCAGCCGCAACGCGCTGACGCGTTTCGACCTTCCATGATCATCATCAGAGTACGACGGCAAACTGACTATCGAGGATCAAGCCGCATTGAATATATGGAAATCAAATTTAGATATGCGGCTCTCACCTCTAGCAGTCCTGCAAACATTGAACTTGACTGGAAATGTCGGCTACACAATTTCTATGCAGTCACAAACATTAACTGTTTCCAGCCACACATATATACATATATAAGCAATACAATTTAATAATAATTGATTGCGCGGTTGGTGGTAACAATTATTTGAATCAAGTTTGCGAACAGTTAATGTTCGTGACTGCGTAGAAATAGTGTAGCCGACATTTCCAGTCAAGTTCAATGTATGCGAGACTGCTAGAGGTGAGAGCCGCATTTCTAAATTTGATCTCCATATATATTCAATGCGGTTTGATCCTCCATAGTCAGTTTGCAGTCGTACTCTGATGATGATCATGGAAGGTCGAAACGCGTCAGTGCGTTGCAGCTGGCGGTAGTTTTGTTATGTTGTTCGACGACTGGTTAAATACAATGGGATTGGTGTTTACTTCAAGCTCGCAAACTTGATTTAAATAATTGTTACCACCACCCGCGCAATCAATTATTGTTAAATTGTATTGCCTATATATGTATATGTGGCGAAAGCTGCAAACAGTTAATGTTCGTGACTGCATAGAAATTGTGCAGCCGACATTTCCAGTCAAGTTCAATGTATGCGAGACTGCTAGAGGTGAGAGCCGCATATCTAAATTTGATTTCCATATATATTCAATGCGGTTTGATCCTCGATAGTCAGTTTGCCGTCGTACTCTGATGATGATCATGGAAGGTCGAAACGCGTCAGTGCGTTGCGGCTGGTGGTAGTTTTGTTATGTTGTTCGACGACTGGTTAAATACAATGGGATTGATGTTTACTTTAAGCTCGCAAACTTGATTTAAATAAATAGTTACCACCAAACGCGCAATCAATTATTGTTAAATTGTAGTGCTTATATATGTATATGTGGCGAAAGCTGCAAACAGTTAATGTTCGTGACTGCATAGGAATTGTGTAGCTGACATTTCCAGTCAAGTTCAATGTATGCGAGACTGCTAGAGGTGAGAGCCGCATATCTAAATTTGATTTCCATATATATACAATGCGGTTTGATCCTCGATAGTCAGTTTTCTGTCGTACTCTGATGACGATCATGGAAGGTCGAAACGCGTCAGTGCGTTGCGGCTGGCGATAGTTTTGTTATGTTGTTCGACGACTGGTTTAATACAATGGGATTTTTTGATTTTTTCCTTTGCTATTTACACATGGCTAATTAAAGGGAAATATTTAATTTCTATTCCAGTATCTCTAAGAGAATTTCACAAATTTTAAATTGAGTGAATCGCAGTTATTCAATTTCTTTTCCAAGCGCAATTATGTTGAAAATAATATGGCCTAAGAGTGTGTTTACCTTTTGCTACGTTCATGGCCGATAGTCTTATGTGCATTTTGGAAAGAAAATGTGTTAAACTATTCAGTGAAGTGAAACTAAGTAAACATTATAAAGATGATATATTTTTGGTCTGTGATAGCCATATGCATGCTGAAGAACTGTGTAATAAACGTATAAATTTCCTCAGAATATACAATTTACAATCGAAAACAAATAGGAGGATTTTATAGTTTTTATTTAATGGTTGCTCAAACGTGGAACTGACAACACATTGTGTCGATCGGTCTTACACAAGAGATTATGTACAAGGCAATACACACATTTCATTAGCTACTGTTCAATTGAACGGAAAAAGATTAATGAAGACTTTTTGTTCGTAGACTGACTTAGATTTTATGCATAATACTCTTATCATTAATGCTTACCGAGCACGTATTAGAGATAATCATAAATTAATAATTTTATAAAATATTCTCTCTGTCTATAACCTATTGCAAACAGGATGGGATTAGGTAAACTGGGGTATGTAAGGATTACTGCAATATTGAAATCAAAATTTTTTTTGATCTTTCTATGTGTCCGGAACTGAAATTTAAAAAATATAGACATCATTGATAGGCGTGTATGTCAATCCATTAGGTGTGCTTATAGTTATTCAATAAATGTCACTTTAGTAAAATACACATGTTTATAGGTGGTTGTGTGCGCGGAGGGGGACAGGGATAAGTTTTTGTATACATTTGAGTATTAGAGACTATGAATGAAGACCGGATATTAGGAAGACAATTAAAAAAATACATTTGGAATTAAAATAAATATAAATATATCTGTCTTGAATGAGGATACCACATTTGCCACAAGTTGTGTTTTATTCCTGTGCGTATTGTGTCAACCCTGAAGATGAGAAGGAAATTCGGTCTCAAAAATTAGGAAAAAGAACAATGAAAAATATTGTTCCAATGTCATTTTCAGACAATCAGTTCTGATGGAAGGCTTAAAAAAGGAGGGACAGGTGAGAACGCATCAATCAAGGCCAATAATCAGAGCACCTGAAAATGAACAACACTCAAGATTTTACCGACCTAAGAGTGCTATCAATTGTCCCGCACAAGAAAAATACGGTCAAATCGACAACAAGAAGGACAGCACTTCCCAAAGTGATACATTTAAATACGTCATTAATGTTTGTTTAGTTGAAATAAAACAGGTGTTAATTTACCAAAAATATAGATGTGATTTTGTTTTGATAACATTCACTTCCAAACTAAATCTACCTAGTTTGAAAGGCGAAACTCCACTACACACAGCCTCTAAAGATTTCTGCATTTAGAATTGTATCTATGGAAAATCATACTTTATTTTCAAATCACCTACTAACCTATTTGCAAAATAAAATTGGCGAACCACATTCATACTTACGCAAACATATTTGCCCTGTAAAAATTCGATGAAACAACAAAATTTTATTTTTTAATTTTAAATAAGATTAGATTTCTGGGCATTCGTCCCTGTTTTGATGATCTCACAAAATAAATAGACGTTGTCTAGAACTGTCAAAACAAAAACAATTTGTTCATGCACCGTCATTAACATTTTAATATTACAAAATTATGTTTATTTGTTATTCATTTTTGTAAAATTTTCAACTATGCATATGATTTTTCGTACAGGATTTATGTGTTTTATTCATTTCTATTCAAACAAAATGAATTCATTTTTGGTATTTTTCAAGTTATTAAGATGATGAGATGGAGCAGATGCGTTTCAGTGCAATATATAATGTGGTGCAATATTTCATATTTGAAAGATATCTAGAAATAAATAAGAATGGCAGAATTACATTCTTTATTTGTTATGGTGTAAAGACAACATGAGTTGGCGAAGGCAATTTATATATTAAGCCAGTACTTACCTTATGGAGAGCTTATTACAGTGGCGAAAATTTCCAAAAACAGGATTCTAAACAGAATTGTTCAATTTTCATTCACGCATCCTAGAAACTTTGCTAGCAACGCCTTGCAAATAACGACAATTTAGTTTAATACAGATCTATGTTGTTGGTTGGTCTTCCTTTTAGTTTATATTGGGTAGGTTTCGTTTTCAACTTAAAGTTTTAACTCATCATCAAAGATCTCTTATTCTAAATCCGCTAGCATGCTACTTGAAGCAGCGATTTAGATATATTAGTGGAATTTGAGTTTAAAAAAAGAAAATTATAATTTGCTCATGCTATAACCAACAGAATGCAAATCGGAGTGTAGATGAGACACAAAGCAGAGTGATAACTCAAACAACATTGAAAAAAACTCGGATTTTAATCCAAATCTTAAAGAGAGGCTCTGAAGTCCCAATGGCTAATTCTAGATATAACTCAGAACATCTGAAAGAAAAGAATATTGAAGTTTCTATATAATTACTTCCTCTCATTACAAAAACGTTATAGAAAATTGTAACTTAATGCACCTTTACAAGGACATCTTTCAGTATAAATAATCACACGAGTAATAAAAGATATTCTAATTGAATTTGCTCATCAAATTTATTTTTGTTTAGAACTTTACATATCTATTTGGTAGTAACATTAATGAAGACGGAGATGATCAATATAAATAAATAACATCCGGAGCTCAAATTAAATTAAAAGAATTTTGCACCAACCAGCAATTATTAAGTATATTACTTAAACATAATTTCCAACGGGCACAAATATATTTTAAATTCTATGTAAAGCAAGATGTAAACATTTTCTAATATTTTTACATTTTGCAAATTAAAAAAATATGCCTCATTTTAATTTGTATCAATTATATAAACTGCTGACTTCACCTACATTGGATGGATCGTTTATGCGGATTTCCTCAGAATTTATTATAAGTCATTCATTCAGCCGATACCTAATTATCCCTAATTCCGCAGTCATATTGTTCATTTTTACGGAAAATACTCTTTCTACGCTTTCCAATCCGTCAGAAGCCACATTATTTAACTCTACAAAAATGCTATATTTTTAATTATTAATTTAAACAAGTTTGCTCGTATAAAGCGCGTCCATAAAATAAAACAAATTACAAATATTTATTATCTTATATACACTTCTGCGGCTCGAAGGCTGCTTTCATTATTGTGCTGACATCGTCATCTTAATTCGTGCACTTCTGTGAGAACTTTCTGCTCTATTCACATCAGCCTTAGTCAGGTCAATTGGAGCGTTCTCGGCAATTGCTGCATAAACATAATATATACTTATACTAGACACAGATTAGTAAACCTCAAATTTTTATTCAGCTTATCTGGCGAATTAATTAGGCACAGGCATCATTATATGCATTAATAGAACCAAATTTTGCAACAACTGAGTCAACATTGCAAAAAAATAGAAAAAAATCCATTGTTCCACGAAACAAGCAATATAAAAATTTTGACCAGCTGATAGGAGAAACAACGCCATGAATAGAATTGTCTTTAGTATCAACACGACCTGAAATGCGAATGAAATTATAACCTATGTACACCTCATAATTATCAAATTCGTAAATTGAAGTAACGCATAAAGGCAGAACAAATAAAAGCAACTGAATTGACAACAGGTAAATTTAATTGGTATGCCAAGCACATCTAATCAGCCTTATCAGATCTAAATAATCTGCAAAAAAATACCAACCGGAATTTAAACTTACTCATATTCCCAACACTAACCGTTTCTACATATTCTTTAAATCATGTTTGCGAGCTTCAAGTAAACACCAATCCCTTTGTATTTAACTAGTCGTCGAAAAACATAGCAAAACTACCACCAGTCGCATACACTGACGCGTTTCGACCTTCCATGTTCATCATCAGAGTACGACAGCAAACTGACCAGCAAGGATCAAACCACATTGCATATATATGGAATTTACACATATGTCATGATTATGGTAAACTCAAAAAATTTAAATAATATTTTTGAAAGTACAGGTACACTCAATCGGCAAATGATTATCGTGCCTAATTGATTGCAACTAAATTTTGTGTATTATCTACAAAAGTCAATGTAAGAACTAGCATTATTTTAAATAATGTGTTTTCTTACTATTTAAAGATTTAAAGTTCTCGTTTTCAGCAATCTTATATATTATTTTATAAATACATTTGTTATTATGAACTAAGCATTGTATTATGTAAAACAGGAAATTTGTCCAGTAGGCCGGTATCGTCCTTATTAAGAACTCAGCCAGAGCTGTCTGGAATTTCGCCGCAGGTAGGGCTTGAATCTGGACGGAGTCTTTGGCTCTAATCATTAATCCATCATGCCGCAAGCCTACCCAGTATGTTCAGTTAAATACTAACATTTTGGTCAGATTTATCTTTAGTTGGATCCTATATGGCATCCTTTATACCTTCAGATAAAACTATCCACAAAAGGTCTTCCCTTATTGAAAAGACAACGCTACCTGTGGAATTTTTAATGAAATTAACTTTTATAATATTAAACGATGATAAGTTGCACGGGCTGGGTTAACGATTATTTCACGATCATGTAATGAAAATAACCATTATATATAGAAATTTGTCAGGAAAACTAAGAAATTTATAATGTTGATGAGGTAATTCATCAAGTAGGCCGGTTTCCTCAAGAGATTTGCCACAAATAGGGCTCTTAACTTGACATGGCTGTTTCGGATTCTGTGATTGTGCACATTGAGCCACACTGGTACACTCTACGTATTATTTTATATTATAAACAAAATAATGTTTTATGAATAGCCTTTCTTTCGGGGGCAGCCTATATGTCATTTATTCAGATTTATATTGCCAAATAGCCTCTACAAATCTTTCATTATAGAGCACACCACACCACCTGGGAAAAAGATTTTGAGTTGAACATCTCTAAAATTAAACGATAACGTTGGTGATCTAGATATAAATCACAATCCCATTTTATATATGAATATATAAATGAAAACCAAGCATTTTTTTACGCAAAAATGCAGTTTATGCAGTAGACCACCTAGACTCCACCTTAAGGAAAGGCTAACCAAAACAAATTTTCTCGTACATAACTGAAAATAATTTGTAGCATGTGGCAGTGTGGCCTAAATCTTAGAACTACAGACACAGAAGCAAACGAGACCAAGTTATTTTTTGGAAAGTGTTTAAAGAGTTCAAATACGGATGAAACTGCTCTTCTTGATAAATACCTTTTCTACATAACGCAAGGATAAGTTTAAGCTGTTAAATGTGATTATAAAATGAGCTTGATGTCTATATCATGAACGAAATTTGATTTAAATACTTTATGACCCTGCTTGGGCAACCAATTCCACAGAATAATTCTGGAGACTACTTCAAGAGTTCCAGTAACGATGAAACCGCTCTACTTGATAAATGCTTTTTGTACAAAATGCGATGCCAAATTTCGACTGACAAAGGCGAAAATAAAATGGTATCGAGTCTTCCATCAGGATCGCACAGTTAATTTAAATAATGTTCATCACTGCCCGCGTAAAGAACAATAGTTTAATTTTAATGATGTTCATTTCAACACCACGTTCACAGGCAACGTGGCGCCTGTTCTTTAATGAAACACTGAAGGTGGCCATTTGGAAATTTAGGCGTAAAGGGGTGCCATATAGTCCTTAATTTAAGGAAAGTTTAACAAATAATCATTAGTTTGAATATAACTGAAAATGGGGTATAGAGCGTGGAAGGCTGGTTTACTAGTTAGAGTCAGAGACACCAAAGCCGACGGGCTCAATTTCGTACGCTGTCCGCGGCAATATTCTGGAAGTACGTGAAGAGTCTGCAATAAGAACGAAATAGGTCTGATGGATGAATTCTATTTTCTATATAAATCAACGCTTAATTTTTAGTCAAAAAAGTATTTCTAAAATTAGATAGTTGTTTTATCAAGATTGCAAATTTGATTAACTTAATTCTTATCTCCGCATGCGCGTGCAATGATCATTTAATTATACTACTTTCCAAGTAGCATGGTGATTGTTTTACAGCGACAGATTTGCAGTGCCTATCTGGACCTTTAGCTCTAAAAAAATTATATTTCAGTTCCATCTGAACGAAAGCCCTATCATAAATATTATTAGTTACTATATAACTAAAACGTGTCTGTTCCGCATAACAGAGTGGCACAATGGTTAAACTAACTGACTGCGTAACAAATGTGTCCAAGTTTGAGCCTGTCCGCGGCAAAATTTTGGAAACTATTTGAAGTGTCTTCAATGTGGACGGAAACGCTATACTTGATGGATTTCCCATGCTACATAACACAAAGCTAAGCTTATACTGAAGAATGTATATTTACACGTGACCAATGTTTGTATCAAGATAGCAAACTTTATTATAGTTATTGTTATCATCGCTTGCGCAGCTAATAATTTACTGTATCTGTAAATGTTCAATCAAATTTGAGTGGTTAGTAGAAAATTTAGGCCTAAAATGATGCTACATAAGCTAAACCCAAAAAAAGGCTTACCAAAACATTATTTGTGGCGTATAACTGTTTTGAGTTTTCGTTCCGAATATATGTCAAATAGTCTCCACCATTTGGAAAGATTAAATTAAAAATATAAGTTAAGGTATAATTGAAAATTTTGTAGAGTGGCATATTCGTTAGAATAGCAAACCCTAAGGACGACATGCTCCAGCTTAAGCTCTGCCCAAGGAAACATTCTGTATATTTATAAAGAATTTTCAAGGAAGACAAAACCAGTTCATGGAATGGCATATACTGTTTTTAGGGAAAAATAATGAATATGTAATTTTGTATTAGATATTGCGCACCTAGCAAATTTAGACCAAATCGGACCAGAAGGATAAAATAAAGTCAGCCAATGTTGTATCCTCAATCAAATCAGTTTTATTTATATTTATTTTACACTTACAATTTTCGGATACCAAAATATCTGGCCTTCATTAACTACTCACCTTTACCCACCAACGTAAGCTAAACTACACTTCTATATATATATATATATATATATATATATATATATATATGTCTGCAACATGTTGGTTTATACCCCTTGCGTAAAAATATTAAGGAACTTCTACAACTGTCTTTATTCTGTGCGCCCGATGTGCCAAATGCCGAGTTGCGTAACTTTTTGCCATGATGATAAGACACCTGTACAGACTTATCCATATAAAAATCTATATATCTCTAAATATATGCATGTATACAGTGATATTAACTCACATACAAAAATAAATATATAAAAACCGTGTGGATTAAAATATATGCCTGACCATGTTGTCGAAAATTTTAATTTCTTTTCAAAATACATGAAATAATTTACGTTTCATTTCCATTTCAATTTAAGTATTTTTAAATTCTCGGTTTACCTAATCTCATCCTATTTCCAATATTTTACAGAGAGAATTTGAAGTTAAATTAATAGTTGTAATAGTAGTATTAATAGTATTATTATTAGTAGCAACAATGGTATTAGTTTTATCATTCGAAGTATTAGAAGGCGATGAGAGAGAAAGAATTATGAAAGGAGAAGTAGATTAATATTGTTATTAATGTTAGTTATAATGGAATTATTAATAGTAGTAAAAGTATACGAATCAGTAATAAAATTTGAGGCAGTAATAGTTTTTTTATTTATATTAGTATTGACATTATTGATGGTAGAGCTAGTAGTTGTTGGTTTAGCGGTAGTTGTGGTGTTGGTAGTATGATTAGTAATAGCATCACTAATGTATATGTAGTAATATTCTTAGTGGTAGTAGTAGTAGTAGCAGTATATTTTGTATGAATATTAGAAGTGTTACTAAGAGTAGTAGCATTGATGGTATTAGTAATGAAAGTAGTATCAAAAGTATAAGTAATTGTAGTGGTAGAAAAATTAATAACATTTTTAAAAGTAGTAGTAGCTGAACTAGTAGTAATTGGACTCGCAATGGTGAGAATCTGCACAAGTAATAGTAGTAGTAGTAGCATTTTTATTATACGAAGTAGTATTTATAGATTAGAAATCGTATTATTAGTAGTATTTGAATTAGTAGCAAATGTACTTATTGTAGTAGGTGTATTATTGTTAGTAGTATTTGTCGTTGCTTATCAATTAGTAGTAGCGGGAGTTAAATTAGTAGTTATTTTAGTAGTAATGGTAGTAGTATTGTTAGTAGAAGTGGCGTTACTATTATAAATACTATTATTAGTCGTTTTTGTTATTGTTGTTGTTTCAATAATTGTGGCTGTAGTATTCATAATTTTAGGTGTTCTGTTACAATTTGTAGTATTACTAGTTAAAATCGTGGTAGATTTATAATTTTCGTATTGTAGTAGTTTTAGTATTAGAAGTATCATTAACAATAGTACCAAAGTCGTTTGCTGTTATCATTTTATTGGTTGTAGTATTGGTATTATTATTAATAGTATTAGATTTAATTATAGAATTAGAAATAGGTTTCGCAGTTTTAGTAGTAATAGTAGTAGTAGTGGTGGTAGTATTTGTAGAAGTATAGATAATGTTAGTATTGGTAGTGGTGGTATGAAATGCAGTTGCAGTTGCTGAAGGAGTAGTTGTAGTTTCAATGGTATTAATAATACTAATTTTAGTATTATTAATTTTAGTATTGATAATAGTAGTACAATATGTTGATTTTTTAGTAATATTACGTGTAATAGTAGTAATAAATTCTTTGGCGTTTGTAGTAGTAGAATACTGGCAATATAAGTAGTAGTTTTTTGTAGTAAATGATGTAGTAGTAAAAGTGGTAGCAGTAGTAGTAGTAATAGTAGTAGTAGCTGCAATTATATTAGTTTTCATAATAGTAGTGATTAATGTGGCAGTATCCATATAGGTGTTAGTAGTACAAGTAGTGCAAATATTATGTTTTAGGAATGGTAATAGTTGTAGTAGTGGTAGAAGGAAGTGTTGTTGTTGTGGTATTTTCCGTAATATAAGTGATAGGATGAATAGAATGAAGAGAAGTAAATGTTATAATAGTATAAATATTGGTTATTTGTGTTATACGTAGCAATTCTTTAAATCAAATTTGTGAGCTTGAAGTAAACACCAATCCCATTGTATTTAACCAGACGTCGAAGAACATAGCGAAACTATCGTCTGTCACAAGCTCGTGAACTTGATTTAAAGAATTTTTTCCACCACACTCAAAGCAATGGTTATTTAAACGAAGCAATAGATGCAATGTTAGCAATAATATTGGCAGTTGAAATAGCAATAAACGCATGCAAAGAAGGATTAATATTAAAATTTAATGGATGAATAAGAAGCTAATTAGTAAAATATCTTTTAGATTTGTGAACATCATGCAATTACATGTAATTGAAGCATTTACAGTTCATTAAAACGCCTACATATTTATGGTGATTCCTATCCCTAGGGAAATCTCGTTTTCACTATTTGATAGCAGCTACTCTTTTAAGAATAAATACCATGCAAGTAAAATTTATTAATTTTCGTCAAACTTAAATAAGCCACTTTATTTGCATGGTAAATCATCAACTTTCCTGACATGAATGAAAAGTTAAAACAAATTGCATACCAAATAATAGAAGCAAGGTTGCGATCTTGATATAAAGACCTGTTCCATTATGTATATACATTGTCCAGGATAAATTTTATCATTGCATAATGAATATAAGTTAATTTAACAAGTTGACCGGTTTCGTCCTTATTGAGGACTCATTACGTACTGTGCAGAATTTTCCGCGGGCAGGGCTCTAACCTGGCCACGTTTGCTTTGCAATCTGTTGCTCTAACCACTAGGCCACCCTGTTCAATTCGATATCACTTTCCCAGGTAACTTTGTGTCTGCTCTATAACGACAGATTTGGAATGGTTAGTTGGAACTTTAGGTCTAAACTTATGTCATATTGGTGGATATATCAAGATCGCAATCTTGATTTAAACACTTGTTTTCACTGGCCGCGCAACAAATGTTCAATTAATTATAAACATTGAACTACACTTGTTAGAAAAATACTTTTTAGAATAAATTTTTATTTGACTAACGAATCAATTCACATAGTACGAAAAGAAAATCGTCCTGATAATTGATTTATTGTCATATTGAATTCGATAAAACTTGACATTCAAAATAAAAATCCATTTCCGAAATATATTCTTTCAAATAAATTCTTATTACTATAAGATAAGGAAATTCTATTGAAAATGAAGTTTTACGTTTCATTAGTTGCATAACCAATTGAAGTTCAGTTATTTAGTTATTCGGCTAACAATAGATCTTTGCTCGTATGTTCTTTAGGAAACATAGTAGTCTTTTTCGTATTTTTCATCATGTACAAGGAAAACATCATATTAAAAAGTGGAAACAAAATTTTTGTGAGGCAGATCATTTGTCAAAATCTTAAATGTATATTTTAGATTTTCGTCTCATTCCGATTTGTGCATGCACTTATGGAAATATTTGCATTTGTGTGCCATGGTTTCATTTTGTGTCAACAAACCCAGCTAGCAGTTCATTAATGTCTAGAGTCAGAATTAAGTTTCGCATACATAAGAAAATATGAATTCATAAATGTAATTAATAATTTAGAACTCCTAGTTTTTTTTAGCTCAAATAGATAAATTTAACGAAAAATCAAAATACAGCAGCATATGTTATAATTATACATTTAATTTATTACTATTTGTACAAGTGGAAGTTTTTATTGTAACCAAATTTATTTGAGCAGTAGTATTAGTCGTTCTCATATTTGCAGTATTAATATTATTAGCATAAGTAGTAATCGTATTGGATTTTCTAATAGTGTCATTACAATTAATAGTTGTAGTAGTAATATTAGTATTAGTAGTAGTACTGATAGTGGTAGACGTAGTAGTTATTTTAATATTACTATTATTAGTTTTAGAACAATTAGCACAAATATCACTATTAATGAAGATTATTATATTAAGCTAAAAATAATAGGCATATATTGTCATTTGTGTGTGTTGTGTGTGTGTGCGCGCGCTTTACGCGCTACAAACTCGTGCACGTGCTTATCTGTTAAGGAATTTATTTCATGCTAACTAAATATAAGTATGTAAACATGATTGTGTTTTACCCATTAAATAACTGCGCCTCAACTAAAGAAAATTTGAAAAACTTAATTTATGTATTATTGTTTCTTGATATTTGATTGATGTGTCACACAATACTTTGAACCATCCGCCGTTGCAGCCTCTCACACAGTCTACGTAATTCACGACTTTATAACTCAACCCAAAAAGGAGACATCTCAGTCTCAGCGGCCTCAATAGTAGCTACATTGTTGGCTCTCTCCCCGCTCAGAATGTGGCTTTAGAAACATTTTAATCGTTGAAACGTCAAAGTGGAGTTTCTTACGGTTTTTGACGAAAAATATTACCAGTTTCCGATGACCTTTGATATTATGTAGTGTGGTGAGTTCGAACTTGATCATAATGATGTAATCTTCGACTTGTCGGTTAATGTGTTTAGGTAGTTGGACATATCCGTACCACTAGTTTGTGCCCCCGACGTGAAGTAATTGTAAGAACTACTTCTGTATATAACGTACTGTACAGTAACTACGCAGTGCTGAGGGTAATTTTTTGCCTAACAGGCGTATCCATTTTAGTTTTCCATGAGTCCTGATAGGAAATCCGTTTCTGTTGCAACTGTTTAACTAATAGATGAGAACATCGTAGCAATATTTATTAAATCAAGTTTTCGAGCTTGAAGTAAACACCACTCCCATAGTAGTTAACCAATTGTCGAACAACATAGCAAAACTTCAATCAGTCGCACGTATTGCCGGGCAATCGTTTATTGGTTAATCGTAACCCTAGCACAGCACAACCTCTTATCGTACGATACGCTGAGTTTAAAAGTGATGTATCGCAAATAGATTACTTTTAATACTGAGTTTCTTGTTCCATTGTCTGTGTCCCCATGACACGAATTGGTTACTCTGATCTGTAACAATATTTTGTTGTGCACCACATCGACTAAGCTAGCGTAATTCTATGCGATTTAGAATGTTATAAGTTGTGATTTGTTTTAATGTCACAATCCCTTTTACTTCGGGAAAAATTGTCAATCTTCGTAAAAATAAAAGGTAAGTCTCACTCATTGCAGGCGAAGGAGCCTCAAGTCGATTTATAGGAGTATGTTTCGCTCTGTAGCACTAAAAGCATTAAGGACATCGCTTTCTATTTTATAGGGTTTACGAAGATGTAACAGGACGCAATTTTCACAGTAAACGTAAATACATTTGCCTATGCCAAATCAATGTGGCTACAATTTCAACGTTATAAAGAGGCGCTCATCACCTTTTATGAATAAAAACAAGTATTTCTGTTTATATGTATTTTTCAATAAACAATTGTTTCATATAATTAAACGAACATTGGTTGTGTGGGCGGTGATACCAATTATTATAATCAAGGTTGCGGTCTTGATATAAGCACTTAACCCATTAAAAACTTACATACGTCAGTATAAACTAAGAATTGTGTAGTATAGAAAAGGCAATTCATCAAGTAGACCGGTTTCGTCCTTATCGGGTACTCATCATGTACTGGCCAGAATTTTTTTACGGACTGGGCTCGAACCTGGGCACGTCTGCTTCGGAATCTGGAGCACTAACCACTGAGCCACCCTGCCGCACACTACACTACAAACAATGTTCAGTTATATACTAACAAATGTAACTTGGTTCGTATATTTTTCGTTTAGATGGAGCACATATGGCATCCATTTAGACCCAAAGTTCCAACTAACCATCCTAGACACCACACTACATGTAGAAGTGATATTGAAATGAACATTTATAAAATTAAACGAATATTGGTTGCGAGGGCTGTGATAACAAGGTTGCGTTCTTGATATAAGCACCTGGCCCATTAATTACTTTAATATGTTAGTATAAACTAAGAATTTTATAGTGTAGAAAAGGCAATTAATCCAGTAGAACGGTTTCCTCCATTTTGGGAACTCATCATGTACTGGCCAGAATTTGCAACGGATAGGGCTCGATCCTGTCAATCTTGGTAATAATACAAGCTAAGTCTCTTTGATTGCAGGTGAAGGAACCTGCAAGTCGGTTTATAATAGTATGTTCGCTCTATAGCACTGAAACCGTTACGGATATCGATTTCTATTTTAATGGGTTTACGAAGATGTAACAGTACGCAATTTTCATAGTAAATGTAAGTACATTTGCCTACGCCAAGTCAATACAGCCGTACTTTCAAACTTTTAACGAGGCACTCATCACATCTTATGAATAAAAACAATTAGTTCTATTTATATGGATTTTTCAATAAACAATTGTCTCATATTCAAGTATGTATTAGGTGTTGCGAACCTAGTAACAACTTAGTTCACTTGTGACCATAAGGATAAACCAAAGACAGCATGAACAGAAAGTATAATCTCATGCACATTCGTTCCGTGCTTACTGGCGACTCTTCAGTAGGAGCCGATATTACGTCATTTAACCACTATATATTTGGGTGAGGAATGTGGGATAATAGGACAGTACAATCTCTTTGACGAATGTGTAAACCTCCAATAGTGAATCTAACATCATATAAAGTCTACGACAATGCGACTGCAACGCTAACTCACACTATATAATATATATACTGAATCTGTTAAGGATACTAACACAATGCCTATTGTGTTAGTAACCGATACCAACATTATTGTACCGAAAATGTACATTGTGCTAATACCATGATTTCCAAGTCGGTACAAGGTACCAACCTGATGGATATCAATTTATGCTAATACATACTTTCATATATATTAGTTCTCCGCAACAAACAATATTTAACTGTTATATATTGAATTCAATGATGTCATGCTTACCACGAAATGTGATAACTGATATCGATCAAGGCCAGAGTGTGTAGATTTACTGGAGTAACAGGTGTTCAGATATAATTGTAATTCTCATCAGTAGGATCCGTTATTACGCTGTTTAACCGCTATATATTTGGGTAGGTTAAATAGTTGTAATTCTCAATTTTGGTGAGCTATAGTATCCATTGATATTCATCATTTTGGTACTATGTAGCAATTCGACAACCATAGTGTTAGTACCATGTACATTTTCGGCGCTATAATATTGGTATCGGCTACTGACACAATAGCCGTAGTTTTAGTATCCTTTAAAGACTCGGTTTATATATTATATAGAGTGAGTTAGCGTTGAAGTCGCATTGTTTAGACTATACGATGTTAGCTACTCTACTGCGGGTTTACAAATTCGTCTATCAGATTATACCGTCTTATTAACCCACATTCCTCACCCAAACATATAGTGGTTAAAGGGCCTAATACCGGCTCCTACTGATGAGTCGCCAGTAAGCACGAAACGAATATGCATGAGATTATATTTTCTGTTCCTGCTGTCTTTGGTTTATCCTTCTGATCACAAGTGAACTAATTTGTTACTAGGTTCGCAACACCTAATACATACTTGCATATATATTAGTTCTCCGCAACACAGTATTTTATTGTCTCATATGTTCTTTTTACTCCAAATTTTACACTCTGGTTTTTCATTTTAAACCTCACAAGTTATTTCTTGACTTGCTTTATAAGTGCAGATTTTGGAAGAGCGTTACTTAAGTTAGGCACAGGATTTATTGTTTATAAATATTAATAAAAATATTTTTGATATTGCCTTTTCTCATCTTGAAAGATGTATTTATATTTTTTTACAAATATACATTGGGTAATCAAATATTCTATTGTTTACGAACTATCAAATGAAATGTAACGAAGGAAATTCTTTACCGTCTGTGCAAATGTATATGTTATATCGCAAAAAACGTATACCTAATGATACGCATATAGAAACACATACGGATATTCGACGTGATTACTGATAATTTGCGCAATATATTGTTGTAGGTAAGAAAATTATTTATAAAATCTGCTAAAAAATTTAACAGTATAAACGTTTGTGCCTAGAAAGAAAAAAGATTCTATAAACACCATTGCTTTTAGTAAAATATGTTGTTGTAAGTAACCTAACACCTAATGCCAAAAAAGTACTTTCCTATTATTTTGTATCATCCAATCCCAATCCGTCATTCTGCAGCAAGGTTTCGATTTTAACGCATTCATCTGTCGCGTCCTTCCACCAGATTCAAATATGAAGTAAAGATGTATGTCCACTGATATTGCTTCCCCGATTTCACTAACTAGAATGATTTCATCAGATTTCCTAATCAATCATTTCGTTATTTCATGGCTGCATAAAGATATGCGATGGCAGTCATCCCAGTTTATTCTTTTCTTTGCCTCTTATGAGTGATGAGCTAGATTTGAGCTTTTTGGTTTTCCACAATTTTATTACGTTCTCCCGTACCCATTTTAATTGGACGCGAGTTATTAATCACATACGTAACATTACAATCATGGATAGGGATTTCATTTATTCTCGATATATTTCAAAATTTAATACTTGTCCTTTTAATAGGAATCATAGTCAAAATTACAAGAGATTATATAAAAGCAATTTGAATATTATGTTTAAATGCTATATATTTTACTGTTATAATTCAGTAATATTCCAATAAAACAATGTCCTTCTATTATTATTCGCTTTATCTGATTTGCTTCCTTTAGTTTAAATCTACAATTACTTACAATTTGTCTCATTGCTGTTCCCATTATTATAAGAGTGTGGACAATAGCACCGAAGAATGCTCAAAGTCTATTTAATCCAACAATCTCGTGGTGAATGTCTGCTATTATAAGGCTTCTGTTTGTTTTAGACTCAAAGATGCCTATTTAAATATTCAGGGGTGATTTCATCTGTAGATGAGAATATAAGAATAGTACCAAGCCCTTTTATTTATTAAGCTTTTCAATGCGTAGCAGCTTCTATTCAATTTGTTATCCCGAAAAGAAAATTTACTCGATATCTCCTATTCATTCGTAAACATGAGTTCATTAATAAACTAGCTAGGTTTTAGAATTTAATAATCTCTTTGACAACGATTTTCCACATAAATAATATATTATCTGATAATTTTAATTGTTGCTTAGTTTATAATAGTGTCTAATATTAATTATTTTACACTACAGATTGCTTAACTATAATTCGTTTCAGCAAAGGTGATATCTGATCCTCTAATCTGCAAGTTTTATCATTATCTAAATGTAAAATAAGACGAAGAAGCAGTACCCATTATTTCATAACTGTTGTGATTGAAATTTTACCAGATTATCATTAAAAACTATCAATAATATTTCAATATTTTCAAAACCGGTATATTCGTACATATTGATAAAGAATGCAAGCTGTTCAATCTTTCATTTCCTTCTGGTTTACATATATCAATTACCTAAATAAAAAATAAATATTTTTCAAGGTATGATATAAAAACATGAATTTAAATATCTCACAATACAAAAATCATACAATTTACATATTAGTGCATGATAATTAACTGCAGCAATCCATAAATATTTATCTGGTTAATTAAATCATACACCTGTTTGCCGTTGTCCCTTTGCCTAAAAGGATAACCAAACAATGGATAAAACTCTCAATTATCAATAACGCTAATTTAACTCATCTATATGGTTGCTAAAACTGGATTGTTCACAATTCGACTTTTCAACGGATAAATGTCGGATTCTATTTCCGTGTACCTTCATTAATTCACCGAAAATCAGTTAAATAACGAAAAATTAATAAAGCATGAGTGAAATTTCATTCAACTGAATTTATATCTATGGCTGGTTTGTATCACGAAAACTGGGTGTCTCACTAGATTGACGCACTTCGCGTAATTGTTTGTCTTTTTATATCTTCTGAGTGTCCACCGAATACATACATCTATATGCGACTACATATTTACTTCCCCTTCGCACGCACAAAAAATCGTTTATTTCTTACCACGCGAAATTATGTAGGAAATGGTGACCTCATGGTTTAGGAGGGAAAATAATTAATACAACACACCAGTTTAAAACCATACCAGAGTAAGTGATCAAAATTTTGGACAACGAAGAAATGTTAAAAAATTAAGTTAAAATGAATGAAGGTAAGAAAAGTAATTTTGCAAATTACCTAAAGAAAGTATGACCGTAGAACTTAATTGATCATTAATAGAAATATCCTCCTTTAATTATTAGATTTAGTATTCGTGCTAAAATAATATGAACAATAAGATTAAAATAAATAGCGAAAAAAATTTTAAAGGAACGTGCTTAAACCAATTTATTAAAAAATATGCATATCTTAATTTAATGATTATTATATCATATGTATCTCAGTTACAATTCCGATACGTGCAATTGCGATTCCTGCTATTTTCTGAAGTAAACCAAAACATGTTCCACTGTTATTCCATTCATAAAATCATCTCCTAAAATTTTAATTTAGATTCTTTAAAAATGTACATCGTCCAATTGGGTTTGTATATAATCCTATCATTTGTGTGTCCAGGTACGATTTTTTAGCACGCCTATACGAATATGCACTTTGGTGCCCTCTTCTTATTACTTTGATTGGGTACGTGATTTCACGCACAAAAATAACAAAACTGTCTTTGCAGACAATTTCACACGATCGTGACGTATTTGAATTTTCTTTTTTGTCTATTTGGTTAAGTAATTTACTGCTCAGATTAAAAGATCTTAAAAGAGTACGTGTATTTTTTGCAATGCCACCGCATTTACAGTTCGACTAAGATTTAAATCCGGTTATAGCATGATCATATGGTCCGCCTTCTTTTGGCCAGATCAGATTTAACTTTGACACCCATCCTTGTTGAATTTTTATCTTATAGCAGTAACAATTAGAAACCGAATATTTCTCACTGTCGTCTTTATTAATCCTCCACATGTTGTTTATCTGTTTTTTTGGGTTTCTTATTGCTAATGATATTAGGATACTTTATTCAATCCAATATGGAATATGTGACTTCAAATTAGAAATAAATATAGAGTACCTATTCTCACCACATATATTTCCTTCTAATTTCTGACCAGTTTAAATTAATTTGACACCCTATTACATTTAATCATGTGATAGCACTCTTTCAAACATACGTTTTAATTATCTAATCTGATTTTTTAAATTAGGATATTAACCGTATATTCATCTCAATAAATCCGGATTACTAATAGATCATTCAATATCTGTAACTAAATATTAGGCTTTGAGGTTTTTTTCTACAAATTGTTTTTTCTCACTTAATGTATAATTCTGTTTGCTATTTGAGACGACGAAGTGTGTTCTTATTTGTTTATAAAGTTGTTTCATAAATTTAAAATACTTGGAAGAAATGCAAATACTGATCATCACTATTACGTTTCAATTTCTTTTTTGTTTCTTCCTTATATTAACGGATAGTCAATAATAAAACGTCGATACGTATTAGGAATTTCAACTACCGGTGTTACCGTGTAAATTGTTATCAACTCTAAGCTAGCTAATGCGTCGTCCACATCTGTTATGCATTTATCAGAAATGTTAACCAAATTATATAAGCTCACCAAAATATTATCAAATAAATGGGATTATTTTCTTATTCAGCAACCAAGAATCATTGACAATGGCCCAACATCTTTTCGTTGAAACGAGGAATCTGGAACAACACGGAACAGATAGATATATAATCTCCAGACTCGCTCATTATTATTTCTTTTAAACAATAATTATGTATGAAATATTTTTTCAACGCCGCCAAAATATGCAACAAATATAATTCAAGGATGAGGCAACATATAAGGCAATTGGATAACATCTCGAACATCAAACTCTGTTTTAAAATTTTGCAATTTCTGACTATATTATCGTCGAGCCAAGCACTTATTTATCAATCATTATATTAACTTATAATTTTAATTTTCCTTCATACCTAGCTGTTTGATCATCATTGATCTCAGAATGTTCCTCTGCGTTTTCGAACATGCTGTCGTTCTAGATTCAATGATCGATTCAAATCGTAATTCCAAATTTAGCCACATTTTTTCGTTTCAAATGGTTTTTTATCAATTCTTTTCTCAGTAATTAAGCTTCATATAAGTTTTCTTTTTTTGTCATTTTAGCTGCTTATAATTAAAATGTATTTCTTTAAACTGTCTCATACTGTTTAATAATATATTAATATTGATGACTGTGGTCGAACCATATTACAGTTATTGTAGATTTTTATTTTTATAACAACATTTCTGACATATTTAAAACACGTTCATTTTAAGTTTAATTCGTTATAATTATGCGTAGTCGGTAAATTGGCAAATCTACCGAATGTATTTTATACATACTTCTAAATTTTCGTATTTCATTATTTAGAGCATTATCAATAAACTCACATAAGTAAAATATATCCCCCTCGTTCACGATAGAATATAAAACTGGTCAAACTTTAGATTACTTCCTTAAGATTATTTATTTGCGTTGCTGTAAATGTAAAACATAAGTATTCATTTTAATGAAGCAAACTCAATGTTCAAGAGATACACCATAAGCATTCAAATAGAGTGCAAGTCTAACCGATAAATTTAGTTGTTACGCAATGTTTGGAACACAGTACCATACATTTTGTTGTAACGATTCAAGATTTTGTTACACTCCACGTGCAGATTATAGCTAATTAACATTGAAATGAAATGAGTTTCTGCAGAACAAATAAGCAGATTCTGTTTTAGCTGCAGTGATTAATTATTTTTCACTGTTCCAACAAACTGCAATCCATCGGTAATAATTTATTTCTTATTACTTAACTAAGGAAAAATAAATTCAAATAGGACCAAAATGATATGCAAATTCAGCATGATTAAAATCACATACACTGGCGACTCACCAGTTAGAGCCAGTACAATTCCTATGCCCACTATATATTTATTAAATAAATATCGGACAATTGGACAACTTAATCACTTATACGTACGTGTAATTCATAATTAAAGGAGTCGGCTTCATAAAAAAATCATTGGCAGTTCAAATTCAATAAGAGCTTACTTTAACATAATATTTATTATAGGTTTAAAATGTACCAACACAATTATTCTCCAGATTCTGAGCGTGTACATGGTACCAACACAATTTTGTTAGATAGGCTAAATTTAAACAACAGTGAGATAAACAACTATTCTGAACAACTTCAAGTACATTAAAGCCTTATACTCTGGCCTCAATCGGTTTAAGTTAACACATTTATTAGTAACCATGACATAATTCATTTAAAAATAGAATAAGTTATAAATCCTATGTTGCAGAGAACTAATATATATATATATATATATATATATATATATATATATATATATATAATTAATTATTATGTATTGTTTAGCTGATGGTAAGTTAAATAGGACGGTACCGTCCTATTATTCCACATTCTTCTACCAAATATATAGTGGTTTAAGGGCGTAATACCGGCTCCTACTGATGAGTCGCCAGTAAGCACGAAACGAATGTGCATGAGATTATACTTTCCGTTCATGCTGCCTTTGGTTTATCCTTCTGGTCACAACTGAACTAATTTGTAACTAGGTTCGCAATACCTAATAAATACTTGCATATATATTAGTTATTCGCAACAAACAGAATTTAATGTTTCTGACTGTTGGTATTTTGCTTTTATTAATATTTGGCATGTAAAAAATGTTTTCCTTTAGTGCAGGACGCATTTTATCATGTCTACATGAAGGACATATTCTTTATCTTATGAGGTGCATTAAACCTTTTAATGAGATTAGGCTTTCATAACCAATAATGCATTTGGATTAATAGTACATCACATGGAACCTCATTCGCAATTAGAACGACATCATTCCAACTCATCGTATTCTAGCCATCATTAAAAGACAGAAACCACGTCAAGTCAGGATTGATATATAATTGAATTATAATATATATATATATATATATATATATATATATATATATATATTATTCATTTTTCTGTGTAAACAAAAGAAATTTAATCAGATATAAGAGGTTCTTTCTTTTCATGGTCTTTCAATATTACCATGAACATATCTTTATATATAAATTGGAAAACAAAACAAGATAGAAATACAATTTAACAATAATTGATTGCGCGGGTGGTGGTAACAATGCTTTAAATCAAGTTTGCGAGCTTGAAGTGAACACCGACCCCATTGTATTTAACCAGTCTTCGAATATAATTAAACAAGATAGAATATTTGATAGAGGTGGAAAAGAATAATAGGTGCCATCGTTCGTTCAAGTTGCCAGTGCTTCATATCCGGCTGCAATTGTTTATCTGAGCAGTGATGTGGTTAGCTCCCTTGTTTTTCATTTAGTAATATTTGATGAGTTGCGCGAAGTGATGTTTGATGATGTGTTATAGCAGATGACATATTTGAGTCATAGCGTGTAATGTTCATTCGATTGAAACGGACTAGTGTTGATCGACAACTTGCGCATGTATATATATACATGCGCAAGTTGTCGATCAACTTACGTAGGCCGATCGACCAGACGGTTAATTACTCGAATAAGGGAACATTGCAACTTGAACGCCTGTTTTAAATCAAATGGTGAATACACGTCTGCTATTGCGCAACACATCATCGAAACATCGCAAGTATGTTCTCCAGACGTAGCATTCAAAGTAATTAATAAATGCAAAAACAAAAGGGAGCTAGCCACATACGAAGCCTTATGGATAAACAAATTGCAGCCGGATTTATGTAAGCAGAAGAAGCACGTACAAGCATTGAGCTTGAACTGGATGTGACGCATGCAATTTGATTGGTTTCTATTTTCCACACTCTCTCTATGTTCAAATATTTCTATCTTGTTTTGCTTTTCCAATTAATATATAAAGATATGTTCATGAGTAGATATTTGAGAAGACCATGAGAAAGAAAATTTTCTTATATATGATAAAATTTCTTTTTGTTTTTGCACATAAGAAGGGTACAATGAATTTTCTTAAAGCTCGCATTTCAAAAGAATATATATATATATATATATATATATATATATATATATCAATACAAATATAAAATATATAAGTAATCGGTATAAGCTTAATAGTAAATATTTAACTGTTAGACTGGTTTCTGTTCTGAATACCACTATAGTAGCATATTATATATATATATATATATATATATATATATATATATATATATATATATATATATATATATATATATATATGGCTGAAGTATATTTAATGGTAATTAGGATTATTGGCTGTATTAAAAGCGTTTTTATCGTTATATTATTCCAAATATGAGTAATATCTTTAGAAACCGGATATTGATTTGCAGACTTAAACAGTAATTTATAAATGATTTCGTTTCTTTAAAACAAGTTTACGAGCTTTATATTAAAAAATCCAGTTTATTTAAAGTGTTGCATAAAGTAGCAGAACTACTGTCAGAAACAAGGAATTTTATTCTTTATCCGCGCAACCATGGTTGTATAATGAATTCATTTATCAATTATATTGAATTAATTATTTAATATTATGGTATTTAGAAGCTATTAACATGCAGCTCGGTAATTAAGGCAAAGCATCTGCCACAAAATCTTGTCAAGATGGATTTTACTGAAGGATAGGAAACTCATTTAGTGAAAAAAGTAAGATAGGATGCTCAAAGAATATTACTTCAAATATGTTGTCATTTTTGTTGGTCAATGGGATATTCTTCTGAATTGTCTTCGATTTATTTATAATTATATTGATGATGGCATTTAGTCCTGATTAAAGATGAAAGTGTAAGTCATCGAAATAGATTAGTATACCATCAGATGGGTATTAGCTTCCTCTATAATTGTAGTAAAAATGTTAATCTTTTACAAATTGTGGTAAGCTCAAGGCAGTAAAATCAAAATTGAGTGTAATATTTTATTATTTTTTTTGAAATGCGAGCTTTAATAAAATTCATTGTACCCTTCCTGTGTGCAAAAACAAAAAGAAATTTTCTTATATCTGATAAAATTTCTTTTTGTTTTTGCACACAGGAAGGGTACAATGAATTTTATTAAAACTCGCATTTCAAAAGAATCTTTCAGAAAACTAGATGAACTAGTGACGTTAAAGTGTAGAGCGCAAAGAACGTTATTGTGGAAAGAACATTATTATCAGTGTATTAAACAATTACGGTTCCCAGGTGATTTGGTATGCAGTTTAGGAAAGTTAAAACTACGAGTCAACCGAAGAAATCTTACAAGGTTGTCGTATTCCAAAATTGAGCAGTTGAAGGCATTGAGCTTGTACTGGATGTGACGCTCGCAATTATATTGGTTTCTATTTTTTCACACTCTCCCTATGTTCACATATTTCTATCTTGTTTTGCTTTACAATTTATATATAAAGGTATGTTCATTAGTAGATATTTGAGAAGATCATGCAAAAGAAAATTTTCTTATATCTGATAAAATTTCTTTTTGTTTTTGCACACAGGAAGGGTACAATGAATTTTATTATTTATTATATTCCATTTCGTCGTTGAAACGGCTGATCAATAAATAATATGTACAAACTGTAATCTCCATTTCTTTAATTAGATGTTTTATCATTTTGAGCACACATATTACGGTTGAGATCAAGTAATAGCTAAAACCAATTCGGCACACTGAATTATTTTCAGGTTGCATATTATTTTCTTTCCCAATTTTATCATGGTGAGGATACTCCTTAAAAGTTAAAATCCCACCAACATGTGGACTTCCTCAAGTTGAGACTATATTGCTACATCGTCTGTGCTGAAATAAATTTACATGGTATTAATATAGTTCGGAGACACTGGGACAAACCTTACAATGTAATATAAAGAAGAACGCGCAGAAGAAGGCGCTTTTGATAAGAAGATTTTTTAACTATCCTTTAAAATATAATTTGTGAACTTTTAAAATTTAGAGTGTATGGTTTTGCTAGAGTAATAGATATTCGTAAGTAATTGAAATTCTCAATTTTTTTTGGAAATTTAGCATATCTTGAAACCCATTGTGTTGGTACCATTTTCCGCCTCGGTCACCATAGTGTTGGTATCTAGTACCTATTTGCAAGTTCCGGCTCCTATTAATGAGTTGCCAGTAAGCACGAAACGAATGTGCACATGTGATTATTCCATTCGTTCATGTTGACTTTGATTTAGTTTATTATAATCAAGGTTGCGGTCTTTATATAAACACCTGACCCATTAATTACTTACATATGTCAGTATAAACTAAGAATTGTATAGTGTAGAAAAGGCAATTCATCCAGTAGACCGGTTTCATCCTTATTGGGAACTCACCATGTTATGGCCGTGGAGGCTGTTGGATGCGCCATTCATAATCCTCAGCTTTATAAACAAAATACGGTCGTTATTAACCGGATGCCTCTTGTAAATACTTAATTTAAGGAAAAAAGCATAGAAAATAGATTTTACGTGTACAACGAATAATTGATATTTCAGACTTTTATTATAATCAAGGTTGCGGTCTTGATATAAACACCTGACCCATTAATTACTTACATATGTCAGTATAAACTAAGAATTGTATAGTGTAGAAAAGGCAATTCATCCAGTAGACAGGTTTCGTCCCTATTGGGAACTCATCATGTACTGGCCAGAATTTGCCGCGGACAGGACTCGAACCTGGGCACGTTTACTAAAGGAAAAATAGACTAGCCAAGTTACATTAGATAGTATATAACTGAAAATTGTGTGTAGTGTAGTGTAGTGGTTTAGTTTTCTGGTCTTATTTGAACTAATTTGTTACTAGGTGCGTAATACCTTATATGAAATTGATATATATATATATATATATATATATATATATATATATATACATGTGTATAATTAGAAATATACTGTGGAATATTGGAAGGCGATGGACATAATAAAGAATATATATATATATATATATATATATATATATATATATATATATAATTCTCCGCAACAAACAGTATCTAAACAAAATAAATATAATACCCTAAATCGCTTTGCGGTAATCTGTAACCTACGGTGTTCCTAGTTAAAAGTAACTTTTTTAATGAGTTTTTCCCTGAAAATATTAGCCTCAAAGTATGCCAATATAGGACTTTGAATCCACTTGATTTCATGAAGAAAAATAAAGTATTAAATATGGATTCACTGTATGAAGCACAGCTCATTTCGCATAGAAACAAATTAATAAATTTTAAATTGTTTTAAGAAAGCCGTATGTGCCATTCTAAATTGTTTTATTTGAACAAATAATATTAAGGCGATTATATTTATATTGAAAATAAAGTTTTCTCAAGCTGCGAACTTTTTGAATGGCAATTCTTCTGCACACATCTATAAAAGGTCAACTTCTTTATTCTAATTTAGTTGCAATTATTACACTATTACTGACAATTGGACAAATAACGCCCATGTATGTTATGAATGAGTCCTGTCAAATAATTTTCTTTGCTGTGCCACTTGAATTTCATCAGATCGAACCACTTATTATGCAAATTAAAATAAATTTACTCTAGGTCACCCTGTATCTAACGCATAATATTATTTATCTAAGAACGCTTAAAAATTTGTTTTCAATTTTACTCGTCTATAGCTGCATGAGCAAATCAATGCTAAAAATTCAAAACAATTCTACTTCACTATTTATTTAATCCAGCTGCCTGAATGTCAGAAACACAGCTGAATTTTAAACGTGTACGTGCAATAGCTGTAAGTCGACAAAGCGAGCAACTCATCTCTGATTGGCTTTAAATCAGATATCGAATTTCCTCTATTTCGTTAACTGCCTTATGTTAAAATTTATTGTCCCTTTCCTGCAAGGCGTATGAGTTTTCATGCTCATGTACATGCGTTTGTGCATGTATGCAATGTACATACACACCGAAGTGTGAGTTGACTTCTACGAATTGCATAAGCCTATGTTATCAGTTCTGCTGTCGTATGACTAGCACGTAGGCAAATCAACGATTTTCTATTTCGACATGTGCGTAAATTTAACCCCTTTTTATTCATAATAATTGTTTAAATAAAACAATATCAATTTTGTTATTAGTACTTGGGGTATTAGTGTCACCAAGGAAAGCTGCAGTAGTAGCCTTTGTACTTGTCTTCTTTAAACAGGTCTTTTCGAATTAATATTCTAATTTTTGGCATTGTCAGTGAACTACCAAAAGTTATATTGTTGTTAAAGTTTTCGCCGCCTTTTGTTAAATTGGAAATTTATCTGTTTTCACTCCGTTTACATATTAGATTTGGTTGTGTGATTTAGCACAAGGAACTTCGAAATTTATTCGCAATTCGTAGACAAGCAAAAAATAATGCTCAGTCAACTGCGTATCTTCCAAAGTTCGTCATCTAAAGACGCCGATGTAAAAATGACGAATAATTTGGATGACGCAAATGAGACAAAAACAGAAACGTCACCCAGTCAGGCGGAGTCGAATCTTACGAGTTGCAAAAATTCAAGATGTGTGGTGCTTACAAATTTTGGTGGACCTCGATATTTGAAGGTGGAAAGTCATAAGGAGCAACCTGTCGGTCTTGGTGAAGTTGCTATCAAAGTGACTGCATGGTAAGCTAGCAAATATTTGTTGTTCCCTCAAGCGCAACACGCGTCAAACAATTAGATTGATTCATCAAATATTTTTTTTATAAATCAAACAAGTGCGAATTTTAAATAATATTATTGTTTGCTTTTTAATTCCACGAAGGGTATTCAAATTTTGGTATACGAAATAGTATACGTAATTGCAGCACTCGTTGCTAACTTTGACACTTGACAATCAAATGATATAAAAATCCATAGTTTATTATTTGCCGTCATTTGTGCCCAGTGTTAGTGTGTTGTTATCTTGTGTATTACATCGTCAGAAACCGTCAACAAGTAGTTCACGCACCTTCAGGATTGTATCTTCCGTTACGATAACAAATACTATGGCATCTAGTTTACTCCGATAAGGCTTGAAAAATAGCCGGGCTACTTCCGCATACCTGTCAAATTTTTATCATTTACTAATCGAAGGAAATTATAATTCATCCTTTATTATTTATATTAATGTGGACTAACACGAGTTTATCTTTTTGTATAATGCCCTTGTAAAATCTGGCAAGTATTTCGCGCACATCTATGATCATCTCTTCTGTTAACCTTGCAAATATGAATGTATCCAGATTTTTCCAGCGTGGTGTAAGGTATAGCCGCGCGATATTAGAAATACTTGTCTAACTTTGACAATTTAAAGTCGAATGACATGAAAATGCAGCGTTACATACTTTTCAAAATTTATGTCAAACACGCATTTCTCCTGAGTATAATTCCTTTGTACCAGCAGGCAATTATTTCACGTGCATTAAGGAATATTTCATTTGCCAACTTTGCAAATATTATTGAATTTAGACTATTATAACGTGGGTAAAAGAAATTAGTGGGGCAATTTCAGTATACTTGTCTAATTTTGACAATTAAACATCGAATGTCATGAACATGTGCCATATAAAGTGTTTAAAATTGGCCCAGCTTTAATTTACCTACACGTGTTGTAACGTCAGATAATGTTTCTGGTGGAGAACTAATATATATGCAATTTTGTATTAGGTGTTGTGCACCTAGTAACAAAGCAAAGACAGCATGAACGTATAGGCGATTGTATTATCCTATATTCCCATAGTACTCACTCAAATATATAGTGGGTAAATGGCGTTAAACCAGTTCCTATTGGTACGAAACGAATGTGCACGAGATTATACTTTCTGTTTATGCTGTCTTGGGTTTATCCTTCTGGTCATATTTGAATTAATGTGCTATTCCGTCGTTAAAGTAAGTTAATAGTTCACATGCATTTAGGAATACCTTTACTGTTAACCTTTCAAAAATGATTTCACCTAGATTGATAAAATGTGATTCATGAAATTGCATGTGTCATTTCCGCACATTGGTCAATCTTTGACACTTAACATTCAAAAGACATAAAAATTCACCTTTTTTATTTGTTTCAATGTAGGCAAAACGCCCATTTCTTTCATGCGTATTATTTTAATCCAAAATGAGGTAATTATTTTGCGCACATATAGGAATATTTCTGCCGTTAACCTAGCCAAAATTATCGCACCAGGATGATTTTAATTTGGTTTAAGAAATTGCTGAGTTATTTCAACGCATTTGACTGAATAAAATTATATGAAATTGCTTGCTTTTTATTCTTCTTAATATCGGCCAAACACGCTATTTTCTGACATGTTATTTCTCCGTTGCATCAGTCAAGCAGTTCATGCTCTTTTAGGATTGTCCCTTCCGTTAAATTTTGCAACTATTGTTGCAACTAGAGTACTCCAACGTGGTTTAAGAAATAGCCTGGTTTATTTCAGAATACTTTTCTAACACTGAATATTGACTGTGGAATAACATGAAAATGTATACATTTTATGTGTACAATGTTGGCACAGGCGATTTAAACTCGGGTGTAGCATGCATTCCTAACAGTTAAATACTGTTTGCTGCGGAGAACTAATATATATGCAAGTATGTATTAGGTGTTGCAAACCTAGTAACAAATTAGTTCAGTTGTGACCAGAAGGATAAACCAAAGGCAGCTTTAACGGAAAGTATAATTTCATGCACATTCGTTTCGTGTTTACTGGCGACTCATCAGTAGGAGCCGGTATTACGCCCTTTAACCACTATATATTTAGTGAAGAATGTCGGATAATAGGACGGTAAAATCTCCTAGACGAATGTGTAAACCTGCAATAGTCTACGACAATGCGACTTCAACGCTAACACCCACTATATAATATATATACCAAGTCTGTAAAGGACACTGACACTATGGCTATTGTGTTAATAACCGATACCAACATTATTGTACCGAAAAGGTCCATGTATTAACACTATGGTTGAAAAGTCGGTACATGGTACCAACTTGATGGATATCAATTTATGCTATCGTTCACCGAAATTGAGAATTACAACAATTTCTGACTACCTGTTACTCCAGTAAATCCATACACTCTGGCCTTGATCGAAATCAGTTATCATATTTCGCGGTAAGTATGACATCATTCAATTCAGTATATAACAGTTAAATACTTTTTGTTGCGGAGAGCTAATATATATGCAAGTATGAATATGTTTTTGCGAACCTAGTAGCAGCAGGCACGGAGTTAACGCGCATTTAGGACCATCTCCTTTGTTTACCTTGCAAAATTATTGTACCTATATGACTTAAACTTGGTATAATAAAGCTATTTCAGCATATTTGTCCAACTGTGACATTTTATGGTCGAATAATATTAAAATCACATTTTAATGTCTGCACCTAGGTCCAGGCATGCAAATATTTTTATTAACGTTTCAAATACTATTTCACCTCGAAGTCTGGAGGGGCTTTTATAACACTCTTTTCCATTTTTTTTATAATTAACGAGTGAATGACATGAAGATGCTCATTATTACATGTGTTCTAATAAAGGCCTAGCTAGAATTATATCTGGCGTTTTATTCTTTCGTTACAGCCGGCACGCAGTTCAGTTCTTTTATGAATATCACTTCTAATAACGGTGCAAATATTGTTGCACCTAGAGTATTCCGACCTAGTTTAATAAACAGCCTTGTCTATTGTAACATATTTATCTATCTCTGGTAATTAGTGGTCGAATAACATATCGTTGCTCCCTTTTTATTTATTCATGTAGACTTAGGCGAATTCATATCTGGCGTACTAGGCTTTCGAAACAGCGGGCAAATATTTCACATGCTCCTTGTAATATTTCTTGTGTTAATGTTGTAAATTTGTTTATACCGATTTTTTACAACATAATTTAGGAAACCTCTGGGGGCTATTTGAACATTAGTGTTTAACTTTCACTCTTAACAACCGAATGACATAAAAATGCACGAATATTATGCTTCTTAGTGTAGGCCAAGCCCACTTTTACCTCTTGTGCATTATGCTTTTGTAACATCAGGCAAACAATTCACGCTCTTTTTGGAATCTCTCTTCTGTTAACTTTGTAAGTTTAATTGCATCTATAGAATTCAAATGTGGATTAAGAAATAGCCTGCGATAATTTAGCAAACTTTTCTTACTTTGACGTAAGATTGAAGAACATGAAACTATACAGTTTTTTTAAATTTTATTATGATATGATCTCAGCCAGAATTTTTCTCTTACGTACAACAACAGGTAAATATTCCACGCACCATTATGATTATCTCTTACGTTAACATTACAAATGGGATTGTGTATAAGGAATTCCTACGTGGATTAAGAAATAGCTTGCGCTATAACAGTATACCTGCCTAACTTTGACAATTAACGATCCAATGACATGAAAGTGCACCGTTTTGTTTTTGCATTAATGTAGGCTCAGCCCGAATTTATCTCTTTTGTAGTATGTCTCCGTTACAGCAGTCAATCAGTTAACACAAGTTTGAATGTATTTCTTTTTAAAAGTTGCATAAATTTTTGAATAATGGTACTCCAAATTTGTTAAAAAAATAACTTTTACACATAACTATCGAAAGACATGAAAATGCACAGTTTTGTGTTTAAATTGATGTAGACTCGTTCTGAATTTATCTATTGCGTAGTTTTTTCGTAACAGCAAGCAAACAGTTCTCATGTATTTGGGTGTATCTCATTCGTCAATGTTGCTTATACTTTTGGACCTTGAGTATTCCAACATTATTTAAGAAATATATTAGGATATTTCAGCACACGCGTCTAAATTTGACGTATAATGGTCAAATGACATTAAAATTATCCGTTTTATATTTCTATTAACGTGGGCCTAGCGCGAATTATCTCTTGTGTATTATAATTTAGTCACAACAGGCTTGCATTTCACGTGCCTTTTGTAATTTCTCTGCTATTAATTTTGCAAATATGGTTGTACTTGTAGTTGTTCAACGTGGTGTTAACAAAGGCCTGGATTATTTTAGTATACTTGCTTAATTTCATACCTATAAATCTAATAAAATGAAAATATACTAATGATAATTTCTTTCAATCTGAACCCAGCAGGTTTTCTTACTTGCTTATTATGCATTCAAAGCAGCGTAGAAGAAGTCCATGTGCTTCTCGTAATTTGTCTTCGGTTATCTATGCAAGTATTATTACACGTAGAGCCTACCCGCATGGTCTAAGAACTGTTTTGGCTAATTAAACGAACATTGGTTCGCGGGTGGTGATAACAACTATTATAATCAAGGTTGCGGTCTTGATATAAACACCTGACCCATTAATTACTTACATATGTCAGTATAAACTAAGAATTGCCTTTTCTACACTATACAATTCTTAGTTTATACTGACATATGTAAGTAATTAATGGGTCAGGTGTTTATATCAAGACCGCAACCTTTATTATAATAACTGTTTTGGCTATTTCAGCATATTTTTCTAGCTTTGTAACTCAAAAGCGAATAATGTTAAAAATACAGACTTTATTATGTGCCAAAATATAGGGCCAACACGTATCTTTCTCTTACGTATTGAGTCTTCGTGACCACAGGTAAGTGGTCAGTGCGCCTTTAGGAAATTTTCTTCTTTTGACGTTGCGAATATTATTGCACCTATAGTGTTCAAGGTGATTTAATAAATAGTCTTGGATATTTACTTTGACACGTAATGAACGAATGATATGGAAACGAACTCCTTCTTATATTTCTTAATTTAGGTCAAATACGTGTTTAACTCTTGCGTATAATGCTTTCGTTCCAGTAGGCAGTTTTTCCATACGCGTTTAGAAATTTGCCTTCTGTTATCAATACAAGTAGAGTTCTAACTCTGCCGGGAATAGCCCACCTACCCTTTTGTATCTTGTAACTTGTTGTATGTGTGAGCTTCGATATCTTTCCCTGAGGAAACATTTTACTTGTCGTATCACTTTTCAAATAAAATCTAACTATAATCTTGACCTATTTTTGACAAAACTGCACTCTCTTTCTAAGAATAAGATGTTAGACTACAATAAATCATATACGAAGGTGTTTATAGTTGTCATGTTAAAAAGCTTGCCGAAAATTCGTTAATTAAGGCAATATTGTATAAATACCTACTACCACTCGATAATTTTTTTTTAAAATTATATATATATATATATATATATATATATATATATATATATATATAGTAGGTATGTTTTAATGGACTAATCAAATTATTTCTCAAAACGATATTGATCGAATAACTATCTAGGTTAATACTGCTTACTAATTTTCTGGAGGCAAGTAGTAATTAGAAGCGACACAAAAAGATGAACACGGATAGAGGTTTAATACGAACCGAACTTATTTATTTTAATATATTAGAATATAGACGTGGAAGATCTTGGTTGAAATGAATGCCTTATTAGGCCATAATGAACAGAAGTATTTTAATGCCGAAGAATTTTTTTTACCCACAAGTGACCTCATTATAATATATTATATTGAGCTGTGGGCCTATTTCATCTCTTGTCAAGTAATATTTTTAAGAAATAGAAATTTTCCTATGCTAATTGGAAATATAACAGTTTTTTGTGATATTATATGAAAGTATCATATATATTGCCGATTAGAAACACAAAAACGTGCCATCCGCACATATTTATTACAAATTCAAACGTCCTTTTGAACTTTAATAATATTCAGATGCGATAAAAGGTACCCATTTTGAGCAGTTGCAAATATAGCCTTCCATAGACTAGTGTAACTAAAATCTAGATCAATAACGATTTAATGGACATTCTGCTGTCACCGAAATAAGCTTTAAAAGAAATATGTTGCACGACAGTTTAATTTCTATATTCAATGAGATTAACTGACATATAATTAAAAATATTCTTGCGTCATTTTCCTAGAATATTTCTCGTTAAGTTTTGATAAATCATTCACATCAAACGAATAAAATATTACATTCATATGATCTAATGATTGTTTAATGCCTAATAAATTCGTTGATTTATTTTTTTTTAAACTGATACTGAGAAAATAATTTCGCGAATTATTAAATTAATTAAATTAAACTGGTCCTAAGCGTAACACTGCGTCGGTCTCAAATTTAATTATACTTGTTTATTAGTAATTCAAAACGTTGAATTTTTCATTAAAATCTCACTCCTCTAACGATAAGGTCTGTAAAGTCGATCATAATCTAAAATGCCATTAAATTTACTTAGCTAAAAATTAATATTGCATGTAATACTTACATATTGTCTACTAAATTAACCCTATTTATATTTTTTTCAAACTGAATTATATAAAACTATTTATTATAAATCTCTAGTCAAAGAGACATTTGTAGTTCCTCTTCATGTGTTTAATCTCAATTAAATATTGCTTCCAAGAATTTGAAGAGAATATTGTATAGAGCAATAGTTCTATATTAAATTATAATGGATATATGTCATTTGTGTCAAAAGCTACATTAATTTACCTGATTTTCGGATTGCGTACCGAAATATTTGAATCCACTGTCATCATGATTTTCTACATTAATTCCTGACTTTGTGCATTGGATATACCATAACATGAAAGCCATAATAGGTATCTAGGTCAACTGTGCAATTGCTTCCATAATTTAGTACAACAATAAACCTTTTCTACCTTTACTAAAACTTACCTATCTCATTGGCCGTTCGAAAATGAGGATTTAACAGGCGTTCCAGCGGATCTACATTTTCTACCACTCAACAAAGTTTTTAACCAAATGCACGTTGTATTATAATTCGTAATAATTCCTAAATTTAAATGCAAGCATAAGCTTTATCGAGGTATGCTTCGGCCTGTTTGTTTAATAAATTTAATTTACTTTCATTGCAATATGCTCTAAATAATCAAAGTGTTCAATTGCAAAATGTAAATTAACTTTTAACGTTTTAACGTGTGCAGTGCTTACTACGCTACGAACAAGAATTTTATTGTCCGTGTCCTCTTTTTCTAGATTCAATTAAAACACCAACTAGATTCGAAAGTTTCCCAGACTGGTCATATGTTTGCATTTCGATATTTTTAAACAGATAATAAGGTAGACAACAAAGCCATATATATAAAATCATTCTAAATACAAACAGACACCGAAGACAACCAGTCAAAAATATTGATTCATAGATTTATATTAACCAATTAATTAGTCAAGTAAACAAAACGTCAGTTAAAAGAAGGAAAATCGTCTGAAGGGGACAAATCTTCAACTTATGCATAATAAATTCCATGCAAAGCTGAGTTTCGACTTTTACTATCAGTTCTTCACTATGCTTGGAGACTGGTTTGCTTTTAATTTGAGATCCTCCTTCTTGAATTAAATAATTCATACGGCCATTCGTATAAAACACTATTGCCTATTTGCTTAATCTTTCCACATTGTACAAATGTCATGACCTAGTTACCCATACTTCAATATATACTTATTGATACATACTCGGTTCACAATAGACCTAGGCCGGGGAAGCAGAATTTACCAAACCTTTCCAACGGGTACTATGGATTTATAAATTCCATCAGTTTTATACCCATCTATGTTTCGCTCGGTGATTAAGGACACTGCCTGTCATTGGCATGGGACAGACATCTGGGACAATAGTAACCGTTTGCCAAATAACTAGTCTTGTCCCTCAGCAATTCTAAACGTCACTAGCAGGCGATGCATTATGCGCCTGTTGGTTTGGCCGGTAAACGCTTTTAGCGGCTGTGATCTTTTTAATAAGCCATGATGAATCTAGCCTAAATGTAACTGGTGATTCTACCGATTTTTAAATTGACATTAGTAAACGCCAATATATGTATTTTGAACATTCCGTTGCTTATCGGGTTCTTTTTCGTCGCATAAGCGAAAAAGTTAAGCTAGTGACAACACAGAAATTGTACATTCGATGTTCCGGTCAGGAAGAATTTATGTGAAAGATGAGTTCAATATTTGTAAAACATGTTATTGACAAAATAGCCATAGTGTTAGTATCCTTTACAGACTCGGTATATATATATATATATATATATATATATATATATATAGAGAGAGAGAGAGAGAGAGATTTAGCGTTGAAGTCGCATTGTCGAGACTATACGATGTAAGCTACTCTACTACAGGTTTACGCATTCGTCTAGGAGATTGTACTGTCCTATTATCCCATATTCCTCACTCAAATATATAGTGTTTAAAGTGCGTAATACCGGCTCCTACTGATGAGTCGCCGGTAAGCACGAAACGAATGTGCATGAGATTATACTTTCCGTTCATGCCGTCTTTGGTTTATCCTTCTGGTTACAACTGAACTAATTTGTTACTAGGTTCGCAAAACTTAATGCATAATTGCATATTAATTTTTGATTTGTAGAACTATCTTGATCAGACAGTTTTTTGCGTAATTTAATGCTCACCGACGTGTTACCTAATGGTAGTTTTACACAGTAGACTCAATGCATATTTGTTAGTAATCGTCAGAAAAATTATTTAATAAATAATAAATTATTTTGATAAGTTTATGCTATTCCTATTAATTATTAAGGGCTAGGTATTCAATTTTCTCATTTTCTTTTAAACATTTTATAATAGTAATCCATATTAATATTATATAACCATTGCTTGAAACAAATATTTTAAGAAAAATAAATTGCGATTAATACTCTAATACACTTATGAATGCGAAAAATTTATAAAATTATTAATCAATCAAATTTTACGAACAACACTCACAAACAAACAAATTTAAACAATTTAAAATTTCAATGAATTTATTTAGTTAGTTAATTAATTGTATATTTGAGGCCCCGGTAAAAAACCGTTAACAATCTAATGTCGATGGTAAAAATAATTTGGTTTTATAGAAGGAAGAATCTGAAAAGATGATATTTGTTTTCAAAGCTGTCGCAATTTATAAGCATAATCCCAGTTTAAACGCGCAAAAGAGAATCCAAAAATAATAAAACTAGATTAAAATTCAACCGTTACCATAAAGGCTCCACAATTAACAGAAGTATGTAAAAAATGATACACCAACTGGTTGCAGCTACATTTAAATTAAAAGCAATAACATATCGTATGATTCTACCAGGAAGAAGAAGTCGGCTATGCGAAATTAAAAGATAGAAATGGCCGAATCGTGATTGATCACGGCAAGCCCATGGCTACAATTTCCTAAATGAGTCCAGATTATTAATTTTTATACCGACGTATATTAATGAATGATGCTTCATCGCAGAATGTTGCTCATATATATATATATATATCTATATATATATATATATATATATATATATATATATATATATATATATATATATATATATATTCCACGATAGTAATTAAATTTACCATTTTTTCAAATATGAGAACAAAGAACCGTAATCCATGGAATAAAATTTATTAATAAATATTACTTTTTCCAGTATCTGCAGCCTACAGTCTGGATCCGCTAGTGAAATTTTCACTCATCCAATCATAAATGTATCTTTTTGTAAGCAAACATATCTTAGTCAAACCTTTCTGGCAATTACGCAATTTGAAATAATTCTTTTTCGTAAAGCCATGTGATGTGTCATCGCCTTCATTTTGAATGTGTCCACAATTACTTAGTGTGTCGTATTTTGAGACACGTTACATTTAAAGGCTTGCTTGATTGATTTCTTTGTGAATTAATTTTTGCACATTTAAGCATAGGTTGAGTTTATTAATTGCAATATCTTCAAAAAAATCATTTATTCAGATTTGGCCTTCTATGGAATCAAAAAATTTTAATACTGACAACGTGAGATGTGAGTGGTATATGTGCACATATCGCTGATATTTATGCAGAAGCTGCACCCAATTTTGATAGTCTTTGAGGAAGATACTAATTTATTCTTGTTTAAAGTCTCTTTTGTGATCTGCTATGTACCAAGCGTCGCAGATACATTGAAATTTGCACACATATAATGGTGTGGACGTCACAGTATGGCTGTAATTTTCATTAGTTATTTTGTTGAACACAAATCACATGTGTTGACGAAAATTGAGCTATAGTTGAAAATGCTACCGATCAAAAAACAACGTAGAACTATGAAAATTCGCACTTTACATCAGAACTTCGAATTACTTATGGCTAATATGTGCGCACATTCAAAGCCCATAAATTAGTCACTATAAGGCATCTGTTGGAACAAAGCGAGCTTCAGCACAAAATAAAAATCAGACTCATGAAGCCAGACAAAGGGACAGGTATAGCGCTGCTCAATTTTACTGACTGTTATCAAGTTACTTTAAAAATTTATAAGGAAAACAAAAATTTAACGTGAAGGCGTACACAACTGGATAAAATACAATTAAAAAACCATTGATTGCGTGGGTGGTGTTAACAATTCTTCAAATTAAATTTGCGAGCTTGAAGTAAACATCAATCCCATTGTATTTAATCAGTCTTCGTACGACATGGCAAAACTACCGTCAGTCACACATACTGGCGCGTTTCGACCTTCCATGATGATCATTAGAGTACGGTGGCAAACTGACTAGTGAGGAACAAACCGACATTTCCAGTCAAGTACAGTGTACCCAAGACTAATAGAGGTAAGAGCTACATATCTAATTTAAATTTTCATATATACGCATTGCGGTTTGTTCCTCGCTAGTCAGTTTGCTGTCGTGCTCTGATTGTGATTATGGAAGGTCAAAATGCGTCAGTACATGTGACTGATGGTAGTTTTGTTATGTTGTTGGACGTCTGGTTAAATAAAATGTGATTGGCGTTTAATTCTAGCCCGAAAACTTTATTTAAAAAACGGGATTAAATTCATTTATCAAAAGAGACCATACGAGCGTATGCTATGTTGACGAGACTTTCATGGTCGTTGAAAAAAAATAATTTACAAGTGCACTGCTACAACATATACAAAAAATCGTCCTATAAATCCAGTTTACATTAGAAGATAAAAAACACGGATAGCTATCATCTCTAGATGTAGGAATAAAGAGAGAAAAATAAGGTATTAACTCAAGGTCGGTTCATAAGTAATCAAGTTGGACTTGGCAGTATAACCATTATTCCAGTAGTGTAGCAAGAGCATACACAAGGAACCTCAAAATCAATTTAGGAATACGAATACCCAGGATTTATTCACCTAAAAACATTGGAGTAGAGCTAAACTTGCTTCTCGAAATATTAAGAGGTGATGACTATCCCGACTGATTTATCGAACATAATTTGAGGAAAATAATGAAATCGAGACCAATCTGATGGAAAGTAAAATATCTCTAAGAATAACGCTAAGTACTCCATTTGGAGCTGATCTTCCAGATAAGAATTTCAAAGGAAAATTAATTCAAGCTACTAAAGCTCAGTTCCCGTCGATACATATGAGATTTGTATTCAACACACCGAAAAGTATGCAAATTAATGAAAAATCCAACCTTTCCGCGACGTCCATATCATTACCTGTATATAAATTTGAATGTATCTGTAATGCTCAGTACATCGGCAAATCAAAAAAAAGCTCTAACCTATAATAATTCATCATCTTCTTCAAAAAATATTGAAAAGGTGTGCAGCTCCTGAACAAAATTCAGCAATTTGTGTACACATAATTCTCACTGGTTATGCTGTCAGTAATAATGAGATTTCGGTTCAATACAAGGCAAAAACCGAAGAAATGATTCTGAATTCAGAAGATATCGCAATTAACAAGTTTAACCCCTACTTAAACGTGCAAAAATAAGTCAAGAACAGGTCAAGTGGGACTGATGCATAAACCTAATAAAAAAGCATTTAAAAGTAAAAGATTTGCATTAAAACACGACACACCCAGTAATTGCGGACACATTCAAAATGAAAGCGATGGCACATCACATGGATTTACGAAAAAGAAGTTTTCTACATTGTATAATAGCAAAAAAGACATAACTAAGGAATGATTGGTTACGATAAATATACAGTTATGATTGAGTGAACATTAATATCAATATCAATTCCAAACAAATGGCGGTAGATACTGGTTGAAATAATATTTTTTAATAAATTTTACTTCATGTATTATGGTTCTTTTCCTTATATATATATATATATATATATATATATATATGTGTGTGTGTGTGTGTGTGTGTGTGTGTGTTTAGTTCCTTACAGGTAAAAGGCTGACCCCACTCTTTAATAATCTTTATTATGTCCATTGCCTTTGAATATTACACAGTATATTTCTATATAATATTTATATTTCTAGTTAATATGTCATTTAATACACAAGGAATCATGAGGTTGGATGCCAAACATCAATTGCCAATTCTCTCCAAATCATTCATAGTCCACAAATTCTCATGTATATGCGTTAGCACATATATCGGACGTACTAAGAAGCAATTGATAAGCAGAATCCAGCAACACTTGCCACCAAAAATTGATTAGCAAAGGCTTGGCACCATCGGAAAAATCAACTATTTCTGATCATATATTGGCAACGGGGCACCCAGTCAATTTGACCGATTTCACAATTCTACAAAAAGCAAAATCATAAAAATTATTATTTATTGATGAAGCCCGTTATATAAAACAACAAGCATCTGACCGAAATATTCAAAAGTTTCATCAACATGATATTCTAATTGACTAGCCAAGAATAACAAAATTCAACAACAATTTACTTGTATCCAGGCAAGACCAAACAGGTCCTCGACTAGAATCAACAAACATTCAATCGGATTGGCAACAAACTAAAGAGGAAATAACAGAACCGCATACGGTGACAGAAGTTTCCAAACTATATATATATATATATATATATATATATATATATATATATATATATATATATATATATATATATATATATAAGTATCCTTTATGTGCCAAAATAAAAAGAAATCTTATAAGATACTATATTAGATTCATACTCGTATACTTCTCAAGAATCATAAAAGGAAAAACCAAGCAGAAAATTTACGCATGGAGTTAGTTAAATAAAAGGACAGCCGATCAATTGCGTTCAACACTTCTAATTCAAGCTAATTGCCCAAATATGCAATTTATGTTTGCATAAATCGGGTTGAAGTGTGTTTGTTCATACAGATTTGTATATATATTAAATCATTTCTGCTAGGGGATTAATAATTACTTTAAATCTTACGTCCTGAGAACATAAATGCGAAACTTCAATGATATGTTGCGCAGTTTTTTATGTGTATTCACCGTTTGATTTAAAACAGGCGTTTAATTTGCAATGTTTTTTCATTCGAGTTCTTAATTGTATGGTCGTCAGCTGACGTAAATCGATATATATATATATAATATTATTATATATATATATATATATAAAATATTGGTGAACAATATTTCACGTTGAAATGAACGTATATTTCCGCTTAATTGCTGGTAAAGGCCAGTGTGTTACATTAAATAACACTCGTATCTTGTCTATATTGAATATGTGTGTTATTGTCAATTCAATTTTCTTCTGGGTTGTGTGGGAAACAGCATTCCCCTTAAGTTGTATGTTCAAATAAATTTCTTTATTTTCTGGTCCGAAATTCATCTGTTTCTTTTTATTACCCTGTTAATATTTGACCCAATCAATAGTTTAGGATAGCCATTACATAGTTTGCTGCTTCAGTCTATTTCTGACCTATTTTATATCTGGACTGACCAATCTGTAGATTCTTGAAAAGGAGCAATAAACTGTTGGTTATTTTAATTGAAAAAGTAAACAATCGCTATAATTCAAATATTGCGCACATCAGGTTTTTAATTGTATGCTATTCTATTTAATTTACCATCAGCATATTTCTTTTTAAGTATATTTGAGAAGATTAGCCAATCTTCTTTTTTCATTTGTTTAGGCGAAACTGATATCTTTATGCGCTTTATTGAAACTTCAAAGCAGTGTAAGTGATTGCGACCGGATTTTAAGATGAAGAAAACTATCAATATCGTAACGTAGGTATTCTGCAGATTTACGTATGTCATTCTAATGATATGCTCTCAAGGTAGCTTATGATAATCTGTTTGTGGATACTTCCATTATAACGAAACTGTGCAGTTTTCGTGCATTGTAAAATAAGCTTAAGTAGAGGACGACCTAAGACTGGAGATGGTAATATGTTTTAGTCTAGCGCTTGAATTATAATGTCAATAGTTTCTTCAATTGAAAGATTCGTAAAAAAAGATAAAACATCAAAAGACACCATAATCTTGTTTTTAACATTTATATCTAGAATTTTGTTAATAAACTGAAGTAAATCGGCAACCGAGTTATTGCCCAGTAGTTTTCCCTCTGGTTTTAGTATTAGGACTACTCCTTTAACCAATTCGTGGAACGGAGGGTTTACCATTGATAATATTGGTCTCATAGAACAACATTGTTTGTGTGTTTTTGGTAGTCCGTGAATTGTAGGTTTAGACGATCCAATTGGTTTGAGCTTCTAGGCAACGGCCTCATCAATGAAACCGGCATCTGCTAAGACTCCAACAAAATTTAATAAAATGCGCTCAATTTTTCGTATTTCAACGGATTTATTCCGGACGCATGAATTTTTTATTGTCATTCAACACGTTCGCCATCATTAGAATATAGTCTGATTTGTTCATTATAATAGTACTCATTCATTCATCAGCATGCTGTATTTTGATATCTGTATTTCTGCTGATATCTTTAAGCGCATTTTATATTGCTTTATAAGTGCACGCTGTATTACGTATCTTGATTTCAGATGCAGAGCCTGGTCTTCTAAATGGCTTTTAACCAATTTGTAATCAATGCTCGTAGGATCTAAGTCTACTGTCTTTTTCAAATAAAGATCCAAATGCTTTCTCAAAATCAATAGCATTTTTGCCTAAAGGATGAATTCCATAATTTCTTCCCATTAATAGTGCGAAGAACTAGTATATATGCAAGAATGTATTAGGTTTTGCGAACCTAGTAAAAAATTAGTTCAGTTGTGACCAGAAGGATAAACCAAAGGCAGCATGAACGGAAAGTATAATCTCATGCACATTCGTTTCGTGCTTACTGGCGACTCATCAGTAGGAGCCGGTATTACGCCCTTTAACCAATATATATTTGAGTGAGGAATATGGGATAATAGGACGGTACAATCTGATAGACGAATTTGTAAACCTGCAGTAGAGTAGCTAACATCGTATAGTCTAAACAATGCGACTTCAACGCTAACTCACACTATATAATATATATACCAAGTCTGTAAAGGATACTAACACTATGGCTATTGTGTTAGTAACTGATACCTTTTTTTGAAATTGATGAGTACCGATACTAACACTATGGTTTCCGAGTCGGTACATGATACCAACCTGATGGATATAAATTAATGCTAAAATTCACCCAAATTGAGAATTACAATAATTTCCGAACACCTGTTACTCCAGTTAAAACATACACTCTGGCCTTCATCGATATCAGTTATCACATTTCGCGGTAAGCATGATATCATTCAATTCAATATATTACAGTTAAATACTGTTTGTTGCGAAGAACTAATATATATGCAAGTATGTATTAGGTATTGCGAACCTAGTAACAAATTAGTTCAGTTGTGACCAGAAGGATAAACCAAAGGCAATATGAACGGAAAGTATAATCTCATGCACATTCGTTTCGTGCTTACTGGCGACTCATCAGTAGGAGCCGGTATTACGCCCTTTAACCACTATATATTTGGTAGAAGAATGTGGAATAATAGGACGGTACAATCTCCTAGACGAATGTGTAAACCTGTAATAGTGAAGCTAACATAATCTGAAGTCAACGACAATACGACTTCAATGCTAACTCACACTATATAATATATATACCGAGTCTGTAAAGGATACTAACACTATGGCAATTGTGTTAGTAACTGATACCTTTTTTGAAATCGATGAGTACCGGATACTAACACTATGGTTTCGAGTCGGTACATGATACCAACCTGATGGATATAAATTTATGCTAAAGTTCACCCAAATTGAGAATTACAACAATTTCCGAACACCTGTTACGCCAGTTAAACCATACACTCTGGCCTTCATCGATATCAGTTATCACATTTCGCGGTAAGCATGACATCATTCAATTCAATATATTACAGTTAAATACTGTTTGTTGCGAAGATCTAATATATATGCAAGTATATACCCGTTTCTTGCCCACAAATTTGCTTCATCTTTTTCTAATTGTTCAATTCTAGAATACGCTTACCTTGTAAGATTTCTTAGTTTAATTCGTAGTTTAGTCTTGCGCAAAATGTGCACCATACCTCCTGAGAACCGTAATTACTTAATTACTCGAATGAAAGAGCATTGCTACTTAAACGACTGTTTCAAATCAAATGGCGAATACACGTCTGCATTTGCGCAACATATCACTGAAACCTCGAAGCTATGTTCTGCAGACGTTGCATTTAAGATAACTATTAAAGGCACAAACAGAAATGAGTTAGCTACATACGAAGCAGATTACAATCATGTCTATACAAGCAGCAAAAGCATGTTCGGACATTGAGCTTTAATTGGATGTGATGCATGCAACTCATTAGTTATTCCCTTACTTCACAGTCACTTCAAGTTTAAATTTTCTGCTTTTTTACCACTTAACACAAAAACAAACTCACGCACACACATATATATATATATATATATATGTATATATATATATATATATATATATATGCTAATTTTATACTTGAAAATATATAACAAAAACACATTTGTATTTAAGTAAAATTTCTTTTTTAATTCTTTTGCACATGGAATTGATACTATGAATTTTATTAAGATTGCATCCCAAAAGAATATATATATATATATATATATATATATATATATATTTATTTATTTATTTATTTATCGCTACATCGTTTCACCATTTTTTTAAACAAACAACGTGCTCATATTTTAAAAATGGTGAAACTTGTAACGATAAATTTATTAAAGCAACCTGGTTTCCTTATTCAACGAAAGACTAAGTGCATCTATATATATATATATATATATATATATATATATATATATATATATATATATATATATTGAAAATCTAAAATATTTCAGACCATAACTTTCATTCATTAATAGACATTTATAAGCTAATTTTTAAACACAAAATATATTTAGATTTTTTAGCTTTTCATCTTGATATTCTTGAAAGATAGATACGTCGAAAGAAAATTTAACAATCACTTTTAATCAATCTATTGTTTAATCACAATTTGAGTGTCTCATTACAATTATATTACCATGCAAAATGTCTTCGCAATTAACAAAAGCATCAATTATCCGGTTCATTCACTTATAGTCTCTGGTCCAACTCATCTAAATATATCTCCATTTTACACTTTAAAAATGGATAGCTTCAAACAGACGAAAACGGCTACACATTTGTAATTCCCATATAGCGAAAAGAACATAATTTCGTTCTAAGTCGTCGAACCGTCAGTAATAAGGACTTAAACAGGCCAGAATCAAAACTACGCCCATTTTCTTTAAATAATTTATTTCGAAATACTTAACAATATCTGTCATACGCGAGTATCTATCGACAAATTTATAATTGTTTAGAGTAATAAATAAACGTCTTAAGTTAGAATGGACTACCGGATCAATATTTAATTATGTGATATAGTGTCAACATTTAAAATCCTTAGCAAATTCATTAGCTAAAATGCATCTTTCGTTTTTTTAACAAATCCGATAAAAGCTTAACTAAAAAGACTGTTTTGAATGATCACTTGTTAGTGTTATGGCCTTATTTCATTTCGTTTCACGAACATTGAGTAATGTTAACAATAAGTCATCAAACAATGAGTAATTGCGCGAGTAGTCATTACTATTCTTTAAATAAAATTTGTGAGACTAAGACAAACACCAATCCCATTGTATCTAACCAGGCACAAAACATATCAAAATTATAGTCAGTAACATATATTATTGCATTTACACCACCAAAGTCATCATCAGAGTGCTACGGCCGACCCGACTAACGAGGAACAGATTACAACGAATATATAAGGATTAAAAAATTTGATATGCGATTCTTACCTCTAGAAATCTTGCATGCTTTATGCTTGACCGTAAACTTAGTCTGCACCGTATTTAAGCAGTCAAAAAATTAACATTTTGCAACTTTAACCGAACTCTTATAAAATTTTTAGTGAAATCATTAACGTTTACGTGGTTGATGATAAAAAATCTTAAAGTCAAGTTTTTGAATAGTGATAAAATCTAGTTTCGTTTTATCTAGCTGGACGCACAAAGTTTCAAAAATACCGTTAGTTGCACGTACTGACGCGTTATGATCTTCTATGCTCATCATCAGACTTTGTCAGTATACTGACTGATGAGAACCAAACCTCCAAGCATATATAAGGAAAGTAGAATTTTATGCGCAGTTCTAACCTTTAGATGTCTGGAATTCATTTTCCTTGACCGCAATTTTCAGCTGAACAATTATTTGTAGTCACAACCTATAAAATTCAACAGCTTCCGGCGGACGTGTGGAAGTTGTTAATTTAAATAGTCGTTTTTGTCGTGGTTGGTGAAAATAATTCGTCAAATCAAATTTGCCAGCAATCCCATTATGTCCAACTAGTCGTACCACATTGCAAATATACCATCATTCTCAAGTACTGAAGCGATTCGAACTCCTATTGCCAATACTAGAACACAATGACAGGCTAATTATTGAGGATCAAAGCGAATTTCGTGCAGATGAATAGAAATTTTTCTTATGCGATTCTTACGTTAAGCCGTCTTGCATGCCTTGTACTTGACAAGCAGTGTTCGCTGCACAATCTCTATGCTGTCAGGATTATTATCATTATGCATATTTGTTACAATTACCAGCCATTACTTGCGCGGTTAGTGGTAACTATTATTTAAATTATGTTTGCGAGCAAGAGATGATAACCGATCACACAACATAGTCCAATTACGGCACTCACAATTACTGATGCGATTCGATATCCTATGATCATTATTAGAGCACGATAGCAGCCTGACTATCGAGGATCAAGGCAATATTAAATCATAAGAAAAGCAAATTTTGATATAGGGTTCTTACATCCTCTAGTTTCGCATACATTGAACATGACGGGTAATGTCCGTTGCACAATTTCTACGCAGTCAGGAACATTGACATTTTGTAGCTTTTGCCGCGCGTATGTGGGTTATAAAATTGAACAAACTTTCATTGCGTGGGTGATGATAAAAGTTCTTTAAAACAAGTTTTCGATCTTGAGATAAACACTATTTTTTTCCTCCTCGCTTTTTTTCTTCTCTCCTCTTCATTACGCGTTTAATGAGAATTTCTTTAGAGAATTTTTAATAAGGGAGCAAATTATCTCTAGTATGAATCCGATGCCTTGCTTCTTTCTTATCATCACTTCAAAACAAATATTTACATTCTATTTCTTAGAATTTAATTTAAATATTTTTTTGCATTACAATTCAAGCTTGTCGCTAGTATTGTAAATCATCTAAAAATATCTATGTTCTAGAGGGAGGTTTCAACTTTTTGTTATAAACCCGAATTTGAAACTTTATAATACTCATGAATGTTTTCTGAGTCTTCATTTACATTCATAAACATATTAGCGAAAATGATTGACAAAATCAGAACTATTGATAAGCTGAAAAGAGCTGATTTTTCACCAAACTATTTCAGGCAAATGATACCAATGCATGCCGCCGAATTAGGACGATATTTCCATCGTAAAATAATTTACTCTGTAAAGATTGTTATCATATAAATGTAGGTAGAACTAAAACAATATGGTGGGCATTCTTTAACTGTAAATGATTTGAAAATATGGCTTGGATAATTTCCTGTTAGTTGAGAAATCAGTTATTTGGTGCTAGCAAAAATGTGTATTTGTTCCTAAGCTGAGCTGCGATATTAAAATAAAGGCAGAAACATCAGTAAATAAGGTCTATTGCATATTTTCGTTTAAAAATTCTTTCATAAATATGCATGTCACGAGACACGCCTTTGATATTCAGTGCTGAATACAATGACGAAATAATTGGCTTGTTGTCGATTATTTACGTGTGAAGCTGCTTATGCTTGGATGTCAGTTAATTGTGCATTTGAAATCGATTTCCTGTAGCTAGTTTAGGTGTAGAAATTCTCGGCGTATCAGTCATCATCTATGAAAACTGGAAGAAGTTGACAACTGCAAAAGATTTAATTTTTTGGATAATAATCGAATGAGAGCAATGTCAAAATACGAGCAGTCGGATAAAATGTCTTCACTTATTATTATTTAACTATTCTACTGTCAATTGACATAATCATAATTCTTTAAAAATGGTGATTAAAAAAGTAAAATAAAATGTATAAATAAATATTTTTTTAAATGAATGCGTAAAACTACTACATAATATTTGGAAGCGAGGGCATGTATTACTGTTTCAAAAAGATCAATGTTAATGTAATTTTTAAACTCTCATATGTCAATTTTCCAATTTTCTAAAATCTTAACATGTATGTTTACACATGATTCTATAGAGCAAATCAGAAAAATAAATGACTTAAATGCATAAATTAATTTCCTACGTTTTGATATTTGAAATATAAACATTTTTATGCAAAGACAAAAAAGATAATATTTGTTTTGGAATGCGTGCTTTACAAAAATTCATTGTACCCTTCCTATGTTCAAAAACAAAAAGAAATTTTATTAGATACAAGAAACGCTTCTTTCTCATTATCTCCTCAAGTATCTACTAATGAATATATCTTTTTATATAAATTGGAAGACAAACAAGATAGAAATATGTAAACATAGAGAGAGTGTGAAAAACGGAAACCAATCAATTGCATGCGTCACATCCAGTTCAAGCTCAGCGTCTGAGTATGCTTCTTCTGCTTGTATCTGACAAAATTTCTTTTTGTTTTTGCACATAGGAAGAGTACAATGAATTTTATTAAAGCTCGCATTTCAAAAGAATCTTTCAGATGAACTAGTGACGTTAAAGTGTAGAGCGCTAAGAACATTATTGAGTAAAGAAAATTATTATCAGTGTATTAAACAATTACGGTTCCCAGGTGATTTGGTGCGCAGTTTACGAAAGTCCAAACTACGAGTCAACTGAAGAAATCCTACAACGTTGGCGTATTCCACAATTGAGCAGTTGAAGGAAGATGAAGCAGTACTACAGGCAAGAATCGGGCTTGTATCTTGGGCATTAGATGAACTAAGTCTTTTTGCAAGAATGAAATTTATGTTTTTGCCGGCAGTTATGACGAAAGATAGAGTAATAATTTTGAATAAATTGGAAAAATATATAAAACCTGGAGTTTTATGTTATTTAATATCGACCGATCTTGATAAGCGTATGCTTAACTTATCAATATTGTCAATCGATCAGCCAACAATGGAGGCACTATCGATGGGCCGCAATTATGGAAAAAATCCTTCTAAAAAATGAGATGTATATTTTGAGGTAGCATTTGAATTGCTATTTGAACAAACAGCTGACTTGGAATCTACCAGTATTAATTATTAAAAAATTGGTTCAAGGCTACATTAGTTGATAAGGCTTCATATTTTAAATCGTCTAAATGCGCAGAACAGCATGCATTGACAAAGCAACATCTTAATGCGCTTAAACGTATCAGCAGAAAAGCAGACATCAAAATACTACGCGCTGATAAAAGCAAGAGCATAGTTATAATGGACAAATCTGACTATCTATAAAGGATGGAAATCGTGTTAAAGGAAAATACAAAATTCGCGCGTCTAGACGATAAATCAGATGAAATAAACAAAGTGAAGCGAAAAGTAATAAATGAAATTAAGATTTAGTTAATGAGGCCACTGCACAGAATCTCGAGCCAGTTGGATCAACTAAGCCAACAATGTATGGATTACCAAAAACACAAAGAATTTGTCATATGAAGCCAAATGTATCAGTGGTAAATTATCAGTTTCCTGCACTAGCGAAATGGCTAGTTCGTTTACTTGAACCATTAGGTACTCTACTAGGTAATTTTTCGGTTTCCAATTCGTTTAAGTTTGAAAAAGCGAATTCAAGATATAAATGTTAAAAGCAAGGTTATGGTAGATTTGCTATGTTGGTCGAAGACTAGTTACATCAAGCTCGCAAACTTGATTTAAAGATATGATTATGGTATCTTTTGATGTTATGTCTTTGTGTACAAATGTTTCATCAATTGTCAAAGCGGTAGAACACGACATATTACCATCGCCGCCGCCAAGTCACACTCTACGCAAGCTTATCTTATTATGCACGAAAGACGTATGGTTTCGTTTTAACGAAAGCATCTATAAACAGACTGATAGTGTGGCAATGGGGAGCCCCTTATCTCCAGTGTTGGCTGAGATTTTTCTAGGGCATCTAGAGAACACATCATTAAAGAACGACATAAGTAAATGTGCTCAATATATACGGTACGTGGATGATATATTTCTTGTACTTAAGAACAGGTCGCAATTTCGAAAACTGCTTCAAAATTTCAACAAAGCACATAAGAATATCGGCTTCACATCAGAGCACGAGAAAGATGATCGTCTGCCTTTCCGAGATGTACTATTAAAGAAGGAAACTAATGGTAAATTAAACAGAACAATTTAACATAAACCAACATGGTCTGCACATTATTTGCATTGCAGCGGTTTTGTGCCATTTCAATATAGATTATCAACAGTTCGTGGCTGCTTTTCAAGAATTGACAGGTTGGCTATTCAAGATTCAAAAGAAAACGAATATAATAAAGCAATTAACGATTTATTGTCTAATGGCTATCCTAGGCAATAAATTGAATCAATTATTAAAAGGGGAATTATACATAAATTATACAGAGAAAAGAAGACAGTCTATCTGCACATCCTATTTAAAGGGGATGCAGTTTCCCGAATGGCACAAACGAAAGTTGAAACGGCATTAACACGCACATTTAATGCAGCTAAACTACGAGTGTTACTTTAGGGTAACACACTTGCCTTTACCAGCAATCAAAGAGAAACAGCCGTTAATGTCGACATAAAATATTATTTACCAATATACATGCGCACATTGTCGATCAACTTACGTAGGCCGATCGACCAGACGATTAATTACTCGAGGGAGAGAACATTGTAACTTAAACGCCTGTTTTAAATCAAATGGTGAATACACGTTTGCAATTGCGCAACACATCGTCGAAACATCACACGTATGTTCTCCAGACGTAGCATTTAAAATAATTATTAAATGCAAAAACAAAAGGGAGCTAGCCACATACGAAGCCTTATGGATAAACAAATCGCAGCCGGATTAATGCAAGCAGAAGAAGCATGTTCAGGCATTGAGCTGGAACTGGATGCGACGCACGCAATTCAATGGTTTCCTTTTTTCACACTGTCTCTATGTTTGCATGTTTCTAACTTGTTTTGCCTTCCAATTTATATAAAAAGATATGTTCATTAATAGATACTTGAGGAGATACTGAGAAAGAAGCGTTTCTTGCATCTGATAATTATTTTTTGTTTTTGCACATAGGAGGGTACAATACATAATATTTGTGTTATAAAACCACTTTGTCAGCCTACCATGCGTTAGTAATTGAAATATTATATCTCGATAGATCTCCTATTTCAAATAATGCTTGCAATTCAATAAAGTTTCAAAGCACTTTCTGTAACAGTGCAGAAGTAGTAATCTGAGGTAGAAAACCCAATGGATAGAAATATTTTTAAATTTACAAAACTGAAAGCGAGAAAGCATAGTGGCATGATTTCGAAAGGATAATCATTCCGCTCGGTTGTAATCTCAATTCCATTGAATTAGAAGTCCTGATAGCGAAAATCGTATTTATCACAAATAGAAGAAGAAATGAAGTACTCAAAATCTTAGTGATTTGGATAAAATTCATAAACATCCAAAGTTCTAAAACAACACGATATGCCAATTGTTATCTCTTCAGGAATAACGATATCAAACAACGAAAAGAAGCACTTTCTCTTGGAGCAAATATTTGCAATCAAAAAGAATCTGTTTGAACAAGGGATTACCAGTATTGAGGTTTCGTTGGAAATTTTTTATCAGGAATTAACAAAACAGTTCCTCTCGATGAGTTAAAATAAGAAGGCCTATAAGCATAAGTTGAGAGCGCTCTGCCCTAATATAGACGGAGTTTCAAAGGAAATCAGCTGCTCAAATAAAGACACCTAAACGGACTTAAAGAAATGCAAAGAAATAAGTCAATATAATAAGTGAACACCCACAGAGGTTCAAATTCTGAATTTTTACAAAGATATGATTAAAGCGCATTTATGATGAATTTAATCTCTGACTAACTGAAATTGAAATATGACGTAAAATATCAAAATGGGTTTGGTTCTGCGAAGGATTAAGTAAACGCGATCCTCGGAAGCGTGGAAGATCACGTCATGGAGAATATTTTTAACACAGACTCTCTGTCCAGTTTTTCTATAAAATATGAATAGCCAAACCAGCCGGAACGGCTCCAACCAGGCTGAATGTTAAGCTAAAACTCCTTGCAGCTTTCGCCACAAATAAATATATAGGCAATACAAGACGACTGGTATATATAATGGGATTGGTGTTTACTTCAAGCTCACAAACTTAATTTAAAGAATTGTTACCCCCATCCGCGCAATCAATTATTGTTTAATTGTATTATCTATATATAAATGTGTGGGCGAAAGCTAGAAACAGTTAATGTTCGTGACTGCATAGAAATTTTGCAGCCGACATTTCCAGTCACGTACAATGTATGCAAGACTACTAGAGGTGTAAGCCGCATATCTAATTTGCTTTCATAATATATGCAATGCAGTTTGATCCTCGCTATTCAGTTTGCCGTCGTACTCTGATGATGGTCATGGAATGTCGAAAAGCGCCAAAGCGTGCGACTGACGGTAGTTTTGCTATGTTGTTCGACGACCAGTTAAATACAATGGGATTGGTGTTTACGTCAAGCTCGCAAACTTGATTTTAAAAATTGTTACCACCACCCGCGGAATCAATTCTTGTTTAATCTGGCCAACTGTATAAGTAGGATCAGTTCTCAACGAAAAATTGAGAATGCGTTTTCTAAATTCAACGAAGTATTACGGAAGATTTATTATCCAGAATGGTTTATTGATGCCAACATCAAGCCCACTGAACTCCCTACAGAAGACTATAAGAAAATTTTGTACATTCAGAGGGACTGCCAGAAATAACCTTACATTGAAGACTAAGCCCCATAACTCAAGCTGATACCTCTAGTACACAATTAAGTAGCAGTTTTATTCACAACGGTTTGTCAGAGTAAACAAAAAAGATTAGTTTCCACTATCATCGCAATCGCTAATCGTTTTGAAGCTTGAATGAATTTGTAACATCAGTTACGTAGACAGCACAAACAAACAGCTGATCAGCCGTGTCAATCAACTCTTGCCCTAGAGGCTTACAAACAGAAGTATAATACCATTGGCGAAAACTTTTTTAGCATAGCACAATCGATGTAGTCCAAAAAGCTCATCAAAAATATATCTAATATTTTTTTAAGTTGAAGTCGGACAGATTGATGACAACGAGGAACTTGCTATCAAACAGCCAGGATTCTGTCCCAAAGCAGAAATATTTCGCTCAAATAAAATCAAAACTAACTGAATTTAAATAAATAGAAATAAAAAGATGGTGTTAATGAAAATAGTCCTGTATGTGTATGGGTGATTCCTATTGCATTACACAGAGATGCTTGAGATCAGGTGTTTCCAATATTGATGAATTGAATATTGACCATGTATTCGCATTTTTGGCTATTGCGTGTACGAATGTTTTGTTGTATGCTCCATTTCGTATCGCTTTGTTCATGAGTTTTATTCTGTAACCTCGGTATCAGCCCAAGGCGGGCATATCTCGGTGTTGCTGGGCAATTTCTGTTACTGTTACCGTTTGTTTAGCTACTTATCCTCCAGTTTGTGGAAAATTCAATTGAATGCCATTGACACTGGCCTAATGAGTGATCGCGCTCGATTAGATGCTAGTAAATTATTTTTGTTTGTTGTGATTCATGGTTATTTGAGCGGATTATCATGTTAGTAAAACTTTATTATTTTAAGTCTGGATGTTTTTTATTTTCTATAAAGAGACTCTTATGTGTATAACAATTTAGGGACTTCGCTTTGTGTAGAAATGAGAAATTCGTAAAATTGAATGGGTGCCTCTTTTGAAACATATGCCTGGACATAGCTCATTGTACTTACGGTGCAAGGATTTTATAATTTATATCTGAGATAAATAATTTTTGATTCCATTGTTCAACTGTTTTTTTCTACTGTTCAATGTATGCTGCCGTGCATGCATAAAAATTTGTAGACTGTGAAAGATATGGACAGAATTCGTAATAGACCATTGATATCCAACCACATGATTCTCTGCGTTCTGAAAATGATTTGTACTTCTGTATTATGGAAATTTGCCATAGGGATTCTATTTAACCGCCGTGTAATTATTGACGCAGGTAGGTTGCCTCTAAATTGTAAGATTATGAAACAATTTTTGAGGGTATTCTCTGCAGTAAGAATAGGATGAGTTATGCTATTGACATCTATGAAGTAGTCTAGTTACTTGTTTATTACCAATATTCCTCATATTGTTTAGCTTTTCTGCCATCGTGTGTTCCATAAACGTCACCTTGATTCAAAATGCAAGGCTATTAATTAGGGTTTTTTTGAAATTTTGCTACAGTGAACTTCTTGCTCAGTGAATGGAGATTTTTTTTGTTAAATCAAATGTCAAATCACCGTTTTGTCCTTCACTGAGTTTGCTGTCCAAGAAAGAAAAGGTGCTTTCTTTCTCTAACTCGAGAATAAATTTTATGTCTGGATCAGCATCATTGGCTGGTTTCATAACACGGAACTGAATTTGCTGCGTCTAGGATGAACAATAATAGGTCGTCTACGTACCATTCGCATGCTTTGTGTGATAGTTTGCTCAAGATGATGCCTGTATATTTCTGTCAGGAGAGGTGCATTGCAGCTTACAAAAGCTACACAATTGGTTTTTCATAAATATTTACCTTTAAAGGTATATTGCACGATTCTTGTACATAATAAATGAATTCAATGAGTTTATAATGAAGCAAGATGTATTTATGAAAATGATAGCTGGCTATGAAATAAAAGCCCTCACTAAATTTCTGTACAAATTCCCTGTTTAATCAAATTTTCATACTAATCCTAATGTATTTATTTACAAGTATTCAAAAGCTATCTTGTTAAAACATCAGAAAGAAATATTCTATTATGAGAATATATCTGCCCTATTAAGAGAAATCTAAGACAACACAACATTATTGATATCCAAACTGGAACTTTTAGCTTCTACGACGACTTTAAAATGACATCGCCCCAGAAGCATTTAATTATTAACGATAGAAAGCAAACTTAGGGAATTTCAAGGGCAACCAAATCATTATATATAAACCTATAGACAACAAAGAATCGGCCGTTGTTATAGTTGAAGCTAAGGCTAATGGAATGCCCACAAATGAGTTCATGAATTATTGCTCAACATTCAATTCAGAAAAATGTCAGAAATATGACTCAACAAACATTAAAACAAGAATAATGTTTATTCTTAAAAAAGATTAAAAAACCTGTATTTTAAATGACCGATTCGGAAAGCATATCAAAAGAGAATCAAGAATGAAGATCAAACCAAAAACTAATAAAACCGTGACAGCTTTAAAATTTCCTCCGATACAGCTCATTATGCTAATAATCAGCACACACCAGATAGATTTCTATGCAAACTAGTTAAACCACAACAAAATATCATAAATACAAACAGCATTAAATATTCTTCCTTGCTAACAAACGAATAGAATGGAAAGAATCAAAGAATATAAAATGGCCTCACTTTATTCTCTATCTTTATTTATAAATATTATACTGTAAACAAATATGACTAACTTGTGTAACCTGATTAAGTGCAGAATTCATGAATTTTAAATATACAGTAACGGCCCCAAATACCTAATATTAGCATTTATGAAACGCGTACAATATGCATTTAAACACGAATATTTCTGACTGTTCAATGGCGTAGCCATGAGAAGCTGTATCGCAACTCTCCTAACAGATGTGTGCATGGGCAAACCTACCTGAAAAAAATCATTATTGACCTGTGCATACTTTACAGAAAGTAACCGGATGATTTACTTTTCTTCCTACTGGACGCAGCATACTCAATAGAAATCATAAAACAAGTCAATGAAACCGATTCTGCCATCAAATTTTACTCCCGAGGGAGTAAAATCACTCGAAAACAAAATGGTGATTTGACACTACCACTATATATAAAATCCACTTTCACTGAGCAATACGTTCAATCGAAAAGTTGTTTGCTGAAATTTGACAAAAGAAACACAATTCACAACCTTGTAAATTGAATCAGGAAAATCTGTTCGGAACACACGAGGAAACATTTGGTAATGAAAAACTACCCGGAGTGATTCAAAGATGTCCATATCAGACCACACCCGATTCGTACTTTAGATAATACCACCAAATTTTTTTACAAACTTACCATTTAAAGGCGACCTGTCGGTCTCAATAATTGCACGGCGGTTAAAACGGATCACTGAGGTGAATTGCCCTAGCGGAAAAGTTAAAAACATACTCAGCACACAGAGAATTATGTGGTCGGATGCCAGTGATTTATTGCCAATTCTCCGCAATCATTCACAGTCTAAAAATTTTATATATGCGCGAAAGCATATATATTGAACTTTAGAAAAAGCAATTGATCAACAGAATCTAACACTATTTACTTCAGAAATTGATTAAAATACGCCTTGCACCGTAAGGAAATTCGGCTATTTCTAGACAGGTAGTTGAAATGGTATAGCCATTAAATTTAACGAATTACTCAGTTCTACACAAAGCAAAGTCTGCAAAATCAGCATACCTATACGAAGCCCTCTATATAAAATAACTAGTATCCAAATCTCATGAACAAAGTGATACGAATGGCAACTTGCTGAGGTAAAACATTCGAACATGCAATAGCAACAAAGCGAATGCCTGTTCAAAATTAAATCCACTAATATAAAAATATTCCGATCTCAATCTTGACTCTTGAAGGCAACAAGAGTTACGCCTTACCGCTTACAGACACGTACTGAAACGTATATGTACATGCACACACAAAACAACTTAAAATAGTCCACCAACAAGAAATGAAATAAACTGATTATCAGACTATGTATCGTCCACTTAATCAAATGAAAACCCAAAATTATTAAATTAAGGTCGAGATCTTTATGCGAACACCAATCCCATTATACACATATATGGATTTGTCAGTAGTGTAATGTAGAAATGGTAATTCATCCATTTGACTGGTTTCGTCCTTATTGAGAACTTTTTCCAGACTTTGTCGTGGACATAATGAAAATTTGTAACGTGTAGTTCAGTTTTCTCCAAATAACCTGGCTATTATCTATAATAAACTCACTTTGTTAAGCAATGACTTTTCTATTCGCCTTCTCCGAATTCTCAAAATGGTAAATAATTTCCGCCTTAGCATTAGTTATTTCAGCTTTAAATTACGTTGTTGATGTTTTTAGGAGCTACTTTATGCTCTGTAAATTCAAAATTTTGATCCTCATTTGCTATATATTCAAAATATACCGCTTTGCGTCTTTTGATGACTTATTGTGATTGACAACTACTTCGCTTTTCATTAGTTTTTTTGGACATTCACCTTACTACGTCTAAGAGATTTTACGATCTTTTTGTCCAAAATTAATTTGAATTTTCTATGTCTGGCGTGGGACGTATGCTTGTCTTTTATCGATCTCTAGTCCAGAGTCATGTGTGCCACTAGGAAGCCACGTTTATATAATACAAAAAATTTCTAATAAATATCAGATTGCAATATTTTAATTTGAACACATGCCTATTATTTTTATTTATTTTTAGTGGAATAAACTTTCTTGATCTGATGATGCGTCAAGGTTTAGTGGAATGCGCACAAAAGACTCCCTTTGTAATGGGCTGCGAGTGTACGGGGCATATCTCAGAAGTTGGAGAAGATGTTAACGAATTCTCAGTAAGTTATTGATGAAGAGCTGAGAACTAGTTTTGATCGTTGTCTAATTCTACAAAAATAAATATTTAATTAAACTGTCTTTAGATGTTTGCTAGATAACCAAAAATATTTACCTTGATGCAAACGAAATTGTACTCGTTTGTCTCCTCTGTATTGCCTTTGTGATATTTATGAAAATTCAATGACAGAATTGAGTTAACAATTTAAGTCGTTATTATGCAAGCTAATAAAGTACGCTCAGGAATTGTGAAGGAACTGGAGGCGATGCAAGTAGATGACTTGACGTTCCCTTGTTTCACTCGCTGCTTTCTTGAGTTTCTTCTTTTTTTACTTATGCGGACAGATAAATATTTGTATTCTTGAAGGTTTGAAGAGCAAAAAGGAATCCATTTACTTGATCTAACAAAATTTATTTTTGTCTTTTGGAAATTGGAATGATCCTCTGATGGATCAAAAAAATAATACAGTAAATATTAGAATAACTCGACGTTCCACACGGTATATATTCTTCAGTTTGAAAAATTTTACTCGTTGGTGTTGCAGTTTATTTTATTAATGTTAAATTTGTGGCCACCAGAGTAAATTTTACCTATGATGCGTGGTTTACATGTAAATCCTAATTATATATATCGGAAAAAAACAAATGCAGCATATTCCGCTTCTGTTGAGCTTTGGGCTATTTGTTAGCAATTAAGCGCCCGGCCTTCCGAAGGACAGCCATTATTTTCAACTAAAAAATCAATACCAAAATCGATATTGGTGTTAGGGGAGTAAACCGACCATTTAAAATTCTTCAAAGTTAATAGTTAAAAAAAGGAACCCGAACGCTGAGATATTAAGTAAAACCGTCGTAAAAGATTTGTCTCTTTAGTTTTTAAAAAAATTATATACAGCTTAAAGCACGTAAGTTCGTCCACGGCACTTAGTGTAAGAGATAGCTCATGTAATAGCCCATTGTCTTTTTCTTGTTAGAGAGCCAGTCAGTGACAACAGACAAGTTCATACTCACTGTATAAGATTTTGTAAACGGCGGTAATTGCTATCTTTAGCGTGCCAAGTGTGTGAGCAAGCCAATGCTGAGCGGTTTTCAACAAGGTCAAGTCTCATTAGCTGTCAAAGCCTTTATTAAAGAGTATCATATTAGGAATAAAAACAACGTTGTCTGTAATACGGCCTTCTTCGAGGAAAACAAATATTAGGCAAATTTACATAAGGCTGCAGGAAATTTTATTTTAAATATTGCCTATTAATAAATGCTCAGTATCTTCTCGAATTTCTTCTTTATATTACATTTTTTCAAGTAATGAAATAGGCAATGTTTAACATTTAAAAAATATAAAACAGCAGGAAATTCGAATTGTAAAAAAGGCTTAGTTAGAACGTACTTTAACTATTAATGCGCAATTATACTTCATCGAATTCAAAATGAACTTCCGTACGTGTGTTTTCTTCTTTCATTAGCCATAAATTTTGCTTGCAAGAAAATCAATAGTTGATTTTGCGCGTGAATCGAGTTGAATGACATTTGTGTAAACGATAAGAAGTTTTATAAATCTAAAATCTTCTCCTTCGTTCAAATTTTCTCCAAATTTGGTTTATTGAAATGATAAAACTATATTTAAATTTATACTTATTTATTCTTAATTACGAAATCTACCTTTTTGTTCCTAAGAATGGTTTTGTGAATAACTTTATTAGACATTTTTAGTGTAATATTAGCAGTCCAGAGTCTCTTATTTAAGCTTATCTTAAGGTCAGTAGTCATTGAATCGCCCGGCCTAAAGGACGAGGAACCTTAGTTATTCTTCCTTCATCTGCACTATTAAGCTTGTCTTTGCTATCCTTATGAGGTGGCCTATTTCATTTGAAGCCTGAATAACGATTGTTTTGCGAAGTTAAAACTTAATACTCAACAGGTTGTTACAACAAAATATGAGGCATGCCATGTATGAATTTCATTTCTGGCGTGAAAGAATAGTCAAAATTTATGTACGAATACCGAAGAAGTTAATAAGAAAATTCACGAGGTCTGAGCTCTCAAAATTAACTTCTGAAATGTAAAATTATCACATCACATAATTTGTACCTGAGGTATAATTATGTATGTATCTACGGAATCTATGCTAGACATTAACAACATTGAATATCATTTGACAACACTTCTGTCAAAACAATTAAGCTATCCGCTTCAATTATTAATTATAAGACAGATTTCACAACTCTTGGCGTTAGTCTCATTAAATTCAAGTACGGTTGCAGGAAAAAAAATTTCAATTGTCACCTATTATAAGATATTCAGTAATAGTTATTTGAGTTAATGAAACACTGCAGTTGAAGTCTTCCTTGTGTTATACGAAATAATCAATTAGCTAAACAAAGATTGTATTGTAATTATAAGGAACAAACAGCTTATTTAATTGGAAAGAACGAATATATTTAGTGGCCTAAAATTTTAAACATGCAAGCAAATCTCAACATTATCATTATCAACATCGTTACGTACGTTTTTCCTAAATTTAAACACACAAAGGCATCAGCTTATGGTGCACGTTTTAATTTTCTCTACATTTGATTTTTGCAAGGGACATAAATAATTATATTTCTTTCTTGAAAATAAACAGAAAACATATTTCGATTTTTTCCATAATTGATTATTTATTCGGCTCCTATAAATTGCCTTATGAATACATTTAAAAACATTTTGTGTATGTTTAGCAATACAGAGATTATAATGATAGACTGTCATTAAAACTTCCAGCCTGATTACCTAGCGGTCCTAGATTTTCCTACATTCAACGGCACCAAAGAGCTTGTCTATCGGCATGAAACCATCCTAGCTCATTTGATTCTTTGAGTTTGGTTTTATTACATGGTTAAATCGTAGGGCTTATCAATTAGTGACGATATGATATCAGGCACGACATGCGAGGAATTCGATTTTTTATAACTTAAATAAAGTTTTGCCTACGTAAAAGTCTTTCCTTAACCTTTGAGGACAAATTAAATACAATATAAGTCCATATTACCCATTCCAAGTAGTTCTGGGTGACCACGCATAAATATCAATATTTGTATAGTTATGATGGATTGCAGCCAAATAATGCTAATAATGATACAAATTTTTCTCTATCGGATGAATTTCTTTTGTGAAGATGTGTACTATAAACAGGAAATTTTATGAGGATGCACATAAATTTCTTTGCTAATCATTCTAATTTTGTACTTTCACTCCTAAGGATGAAACTGATCAGGATTTTCGGTGAGAATCTTAAGCTATCCAATCTTGATCTGCCTTTATTTGAATCTATTTATAACTTTACAACAAATAATGCAAAATTACTTGAACTGAATTTTGACAAACACAGGCTGAATTCCAACAGTTTTGTTTGTAGAAGATATTTTAGTGATTGTTATCGTAGATCAGGAAATTTTTATTAATCCAGTTTCAAATTTGTTCCTTCTTTAAAGTAATACAATGTTCGAATCAAGACAGGATGATATGTTGGAGTTTGTGATGAAATATATCTAATATATTCTATTTGGTATACTTATATCAAGTTTGCGAAATCAATATATGCATATATATATATATATATATATATATATATATATATATATATATATATATATATAATACCTGTCTTTACATATATTAGAGCAAAAAATATATCTTCATTACCTATAATTTTAGCTCAATTATTTTGCGTATTGGCAAATAAAAATTAGAAATTCTTTGTGTAATGTAGCCAAACTTTGTTCTATTTCAAGTTCATACCATGTGCAAAATGCGGTACTTTATTTTGAAGAAAAGTATATTGCATTTTATAAAGACAGGCAGGAAGCGAGAAACAATTAAGCAGGGACACATGCATCTACACATAGTTCGCCGATTTATTCCAAATTACGTCAAAGTTCTCTTTTTATTTATCTGTCGGGAATGGATTTTGTAACTAGTCGTTTTAATTTTTCCTTAATGAAAACTAGAAAATCTTTATGATTTTTAGTTTGAATAAAACGAAATATGCTGCACGACTGGGAACAAATTAATTAATTGTCCCTTGTTTTATCCAATGAAGTGTTTGTATCCACTGTCATCAATTTTTCTTTGTGTATTTCGACTTCTGGTTTTGGAATCCTTTTTCAATAGAAAGCACATCCCGCAAACTATTTGACAATAATTAAGTCATGTTGGTTTGTAATAAACTATGTTTACGTATATTGCAGTAGCTGCTCAGTTTTCTTTGTATGTTGAGCCAGCCCATTATAAAAGAAGCGAATCCATGAGCATTATAAACTAAACATACGTATCAATACAATTTGTTGTTCCGTAAATGCCAAACAGATAGCTTAATTACATAAAACTCCAAACCATATGGGAAAAAATAAAACGGAGTTACAAATTGCAATAGCATTCAGTTACAATTTTCTTTGTATTCTATTGAATAAACCTAAGAATGTTGTACAACATTTGAATATAAACTGGTGAATTGTGTTTGTGTAGGTATGTGCCCCTCTAAATGAGGGTCGCACATCCCGTTCATAGTTGTTCAATTTATGTATTTCATCCAGCTTAATCTCATTTTCTTTTATAAAAATACGATAAAAAGTACAAGATATTGCAATCGAGATTGAGTTGTGAAAAAAGAGAATGATTTTTATTAACTATGTTTTATAAACGTTCTCGAAAATACAGAAATACTTCAATTCACAATTTATTTCTCAATTTACTAATGCCTATTTATATTTTAACCCACAGATCACCCCTTGACCTCCACTACAGCATGACAGTAATCTAACTTGAAATTTTGAGCTGTTGTTTTCTCACTTTTATTCCCATATAAGCCGCATTCTTTTCGAAAGTAAATTACACAATGTATTAGCATTCATAAGCATAAAGTTTGGCATAATTCGCTACAAATACAAAGTCTTTTCAATAGTGAAATAATTGCTCTTCTCGAAAGAGATTTTCTATTATAAAATTAGGTTTTATATATTTATAGAAATACCAGTGTCCTTTATTTTTTACAAACTTCATTTGTAGTGTAAGACGTTGCATCACATGGCGTCCTCCAGCTCCCAAACAAAGCTGGACTCAAATAGATCATGTAGAAATTAGTTATTGATGGCGTGGTTGCATCTATGATTATCGTTCTTTTTGGAACAATTATGTCGACTCGAACCATGAACTCATCCGTTGCAGATTTGAACTAAAATCTTCCTACAAAATAATTAAGAATAAATCTCAAATAAATGTAATCAAACTCGAAAACCCGTCTTTCTGTCAAAAAATGAAGATATTCGCAATCCCAAACTAACCGGTCTTGATGGCGAAAGTTCGAATTTACATTGGACGAAGATAAGCGCCACTATCCACAATGCAGATATTACTGTATGTGGCATTGTGGGCCCCCGTAGAAATAAACATTGGTTTTCTGTAAATCTATGGAGATACTCGAAAGAAGGCGCCAAATTCCACTTAGTTCGGCTTATAATAATAATCGTAGAAATGTAAGACATCAACATAAGTGCAGTTGAAAAGGCGATTTAAAATCCTTTTGGACCAGAAAAGCTTAAAAGCTGGAAGAATCGTTCACATCAGGTCATAGCCACTGTTTTTCCAACTTATTCGTGCATCAGGTCCAACATAATTAGAAGTTAGCGAACCTATAAATGATAATAGCAACTATCTAATAACCGATAAATTAAGTCGTCTTCGGTGGCATCTGCGTCAGTTCCGATGCCCGAAAGCATGTTTTTATCAATATTGTGGAATTGTATCATTAAGGAATATTCAGAAATAGAAAAAAGAGATGTAGTTCTATCTTTTAAACGTCGCAAAGCCACATACCTTAATTATTTCTCTATCGGCTTATATAAAGATGGTAAAGATATTATTTCGGGTAATTTGACCAAGCTTTTTCGTACTTTAATGAATGAGGAGACTGTATCACTTCCCTGGAAAGATTCGATAAACATCTCTATCTTCAAAATAGAATCCTAATTCATGTGATAGTCATTATTGTGCATTATAGTTCTTGATTGGCAACCCAGCGCCAGATGGCATCGAGTCGAACTCAGTAGCCATCTTGTTGCATTTTTCCAGTAGAATCATCTTCGTAATTTCATTGTCTTAGTAGGGCAGAGTTAGCTGCGAGGTTTGTTTTTGCTTATGGCGTGATAAAGTGAAAAGAAGTTGTATTGCCAATGTTGCCTTGTGTCAATGCTGACTTGGCTATAATGGTGTTGTGTAGAGGTTTAGTTTGCCTAAATTCTGTGTTTTATCTAGATAAATGTACTTACAGTAATTAAGTGTTCTTTCTCTAATAATAATAATAATAATAATAATAATAATATTAATAATAATAATAATAATAATAATAATATATGTGCATAGATAATTACTTGTGTCATTATATATTTTTCAAATTCTGGTTTTTTTTCTCATATGGTTATATGGCAGTGAAAAATTAGTTACTGTTGGCTATTTTGTGACCATGCACGATGATGATAATGATAAATTTTTCATCACTAATTATGACTAAACTCCGTACCTCGCAGTCTATTATCAAAATAGGTCAAAACACGTCAGTTCTTTTAAATTACAGCAAATTTTTCATGTAACTCGACTGTCTGAAACTTGTTGGTCATTGTTTCGTAGTGCGATCATCAATTTTAACATATCCACGAGTTTCGTTTTCGGTTTCATAACTTGAACTAGTAGTTCCGCAATAATAAGAATGATCTTCATTTCCAAGTTCATGCCGTTTAAGTCTTCGAAATGGGTGGGTGCTGATCGGTCCCGTCACTTCGAAGGCTTCTGCACAATTAGTACCAATCACTGAAAAGTTTGGCCAACTTAATCTTACTGACTGCAGTTTAACGTTTCTGTACTAAATTTCCACTACCTTCATAAGAAATCTAATAAAACTCAGTATACTAATCACAAGACCAGAAATAAGCCGATGTGGCAACCTCATTCCTGACAGATATATTTACATTTTGTCATTTCCGATTCAACATTGGTTAGGATCGACCTGACGCCCTCAGTAACTAATTTTCTACATGCACATAAGCATGAATTACATACCAACGCACACACACACATATATATATATATATATATATATATATATATATATATCCTACATGTGGTGGACTCAACCTCATTCTTTCAGTTCAATTATGGAAATATCAAATTCCTTGTTTACGTAATTTCATCCTGTGTGAAAACTATTACTGGGAGAGGGATGAGAAATTCTCGAACGGATTGCAATATAACGATACTGTTGCGGTGTCAAAATTATTAAATTAAAACTGAGAAATCAAAAATCCCGTTTATTTACAAAAATGATATCCGTAGGCTGCAAATAATAGTTACTCAGAGACACAGAGAGAGAGAGCCAGAGCAAATCTTAGGATTAGAATCATGTAAAAATGGCTACGATAAATAAATGGAGTTAGTCAACAAGATAGGATAATAAAAATTGTTATTAGATAAGGAGTTAAAAGAAGAATTATACTCTTTGTATGCAAAATTAAAGCTAAATAATCGATTAGAAAAAGATCTTTATAAAAATGATTCTTACTCGAGTATTCTCAATTTCTACCTTTGCCACCCGTTTGGAAAATGGGCCTTCTAAAATCCATGATATCAATAAATATAAAAATAATATACTTGAATTATAGAGATAAAAAACTGATGAGACTGAATGTTTGTTGAACCGGAAATTAGAATAGGGAGGAGATATTGTTAAATTGAAATTAAATTGAAAAATAAATCAAGTAAAGCAGAAAACAGACCTAGAGTCTCAGTATTGTTAAACGAACATGTTTAAACTATGTTTATGATCATTATGGAAAGTCGAAAAGCATCACTTCGTGTGACTGACGGTTGTTTTTCTATGTTGTTCGACGACTGGTTAAAGGGATTGATGCTCACTTCAAGCTCGCAAACTTGATTTAAAGAATTGTTACCACCACTCACGCATTTAATATTTAAAAAAATATCTTTTACCTATATATGTGGCTAATGTTCGTGACTGCATAGAAATTGTGAAGACGACATTTCCAGTCAAGAACAATGTATGCAAGATTAATAGAGGTCAGAGCAGCAAATATAATTTTTCTTACCATATATATGCATTGCGGTCTGATCCTAGCTATCCAATATGACGTCGTGCTCGGGTGATGATTATAGAAGAACGAAACGAGTCAGTTCGTGTGACGGACAGAAACTGTGTTATGTTTTACGATGACTGATTAAATACAATTGGACTGGTTTTTAATTCAAGCACGCAAACATGATTTGAATAATTGTTACCGCCACCGACGCAATCAATTAACGTTTAATTGTATTGTCTAAATTTATGTGTGTGGCGAAATCTGCAAAACGTTAATGTTCGTTACTGCATAGAAATTGTGCGCCCGACATTTCCAGTGAAGTAAAATATATGCATAACTACTAGAGGTGAGAGCCGCGTATCTAATTTTGCTTTCCATATATATGGATGGCGGTCTGATCCTCGCTAGTCACTTTACCGTCGTGTTATGATGATGACCATTGGAAGTCGAACCGCGTCAGTACTTATGACTGACGGTACTTTTGCTATTTTGTACAATGACTGGTTAATTACTATAGGATTGGTATTTATCTCAAGATTGCAAACTTGATTTGAGTTATTGTTCCAATCACCCGCGCAATCATTGGTTGTTCAATTGGTACTTATTGCGTGAAAACCTTCGGAGAGACGAGATCGATCGGTACCCAGCCATCTCGAAGACTTATACAGCATGTACTCGGATATACGAATCAATCTGATTGTCGCGTATCTACTAGTGCACCTTATGAAATCACAAAAGAAAACCGTGAATTTGTGAAATTTGAGGGCTAGCGAGCAATAAGCTAGCCTTAATGTTATTCACACGCGCTTGATTTCAACAAAGCATATTTCCACCTGGAAACCTTTTTAATACTGGTGCGTCTTTGTTGTTTCATATTTAATAATTTTTCACCGGTATCATTTTAACATATCCCTTCATTATAATAAAGTACGTGAATTTATTTCAAAATTTAATTATTAATTAAGTTAAGTTGTAGAAATTTAAACCACTTTTAATGCCAGCTTTTAATTAACAAGTTTAACTTTATAGTAGACGTGTTTCAGTCGGCTATATTATTATCAGAGCGCTATCGCGAATTTGCTTATCAAGATAAAATCGCAATGTATGAAACAAAATTTTTGTAAGGCACTGCAGTGGCTCTCATCATATATCCGTTTATTGTTCAGTATAATTAAACGAACATTGGTTGCGCGGGTGGTGATGAGTTACCGAAAAGGACGAAACCGGTCTACTGGATGAATTGTCTTTTCTACACTATACAATTCTTAGTTTATACTGACATATGTAAGTCATTAATGGGTCAGGTGTTTATATCAAGATCGCAACCTTGATTATAATAATTATATTGTTCAGTATGTTTGATAAAGTAGAATGTCGAGTTGGTTCCTATTTTATGATCTTAGTCTTTATAAGTAACATACCTAGCACATCTCGACAAAATAAAAAATAGTCTTCGTTAAAATTGACTTTATATATTTTCGTGTTTACCGCACTTTGTCCTTAATCTAATTAGTTCAAAACCAACCGTAGATTTAGTTAAATGAGACAAATTTAGCGTCGCATTAGTCGAAAATTCCAACCAGGAACTAATATGCATTCAGTGAAATGCGCATACATTTTAAATTCAGCTTTAAAACTATTATTTGAAAAGTCAATAAACAGGTTTGCAGACTTGATCTAAAGAAATCTTTTCACCACCAGCACAATCAGTGATAGTTAAATTTTATTTTACAAATCGCAAACCTTCTGTCAGTTGCATACCGACGTTCTTTGTTTCATCATCAAATCATGAACTAAACGGTAAAGTATATATATAAGATATGAAATGTCGTACATTCTGCTTTCACCTTCAGTACTCTAGCAGTAATCATACCTGAATGGAATTGTGAGCTGCACAAGTTTTACTTAGTCAGGAATGTAGATATATATATATATATATATATATATATATATATATAGAAATATATATATTTCATCATCATCATTTCCAGCCACACAAAAGTCAAGTGACTAATGTTTCACTGCCATATAACCATAAGGAGTGAAAAAAAGTATATAAGTGAATTTAGATAAATTATTATTGAGATTTACGAGAGAGGGAGAGGGATAGAGAGATAAGGAAAACCTTGCCACTATGAGTAAATTTATCAGGATAACTCACAGAAATGAGGCATTCTAAACCTCTCCACAACACCATTATGGCCAAGTTAGCATTCAGGCAAGGCGACATCATAAACAAATCTATATATATATATATATATATATATATATATATATATATAGAATATTTGAAATAAATATACAAGACTGTAAAGAAGAATAAGCGCAGGAGGAGGAAGGAATCTTATGCCATCTATATCTTCTTCAGGTGCATCCGAATACTGGTATTAATAATGAACTGCTTAGTTAATGATATATTCGCGCGCATTGCCGCAGAGGCCAGCAGTTTTTCTCGTCTTATAATTAACATATCATAATCGATTATTCTTTTAAAAGTTTACCAAACAAACAAAATTGTTGATTTAACCAGAACAGTCATAATTTCAAAAAACACAAATTGTTTAACATATTTTTTGAATGGTTGCGCAGTGCGAGCTTGAAATGTTGTATCTCCGTGATTTGCGTTCGCGTGTTGTCGCTTCACACTATCAGTTTCACAAAGATCGGATTGATCCCCATTTCCGAGTACGCATCGAGTTTGTCTTCCTCTTGGCTGGAGGCGGATTCCTTCATTTCTTTCGAAATTTTCAACATCGTTCATACTAGCCACTGTAAATGAGGTATGATCTACAAAAAGTATAAGTTATCTGGGGGAAGTCCAAATATTTCGGTCAAGACTAATAAAATAGCTAAATATTTTAATATTAATTAGCTTTCTAAAGAGAATGGATGCACCCAGTTACCAATTATTTCTCAATTTACGTTGTTCTATAGCACAACTAGCTGGGCTAGACACTAAAATGTTGTATCTAAATTCTAAATAATATTTATAATGTTTTTAACAAAACACTATTCACGACTGGAAAGTGGTCGCACCCATTCAATGCACATGTGAGGCTAGTTTAGTTACTCTGAAATAGTGATTGTTAATATGTGTACGTCATGCGTTTTACTTTACCAGGTAGGTGATGCTGTTATATGCATAGCAGAATCTGGTTGTTGGACGGAACGTCTGGTTGTCAGAGTGAAGACCCTTTCGGAGTCATGTGTCCAGAAAGACAACATTCAGAAACCGATCAATAGCCCCGTCCAAGAGGAACTAAAAACAGACGATTCCAAGAAACTTGAACCGTCACATGACGTTATGCCAAAAAATTTGACGGATGAAGAGACCGTTAATAAAGAACTTGAGAATGCATCAAAACCGATCCAAGATGAAAACGAGCATACAGCTGCGGATGGCGGTGGTTCTAAATCGAATAGGGCTCCGACTCTGATCAGTGGTATTAGCAGTACAGCCATGGTTGCACCGCTTGCGGCTGTAGCAACGAGTTTCACTAGCTCGGCAGCTGCACTTTCACTGTCCTCACCAACAACACCTGGCACTACTAATGTGGTGACACCGTCAAAGCGTGGTCTAGTTTTACCTCGCCCAGCATCAGAGGCCGGCTTCACTGAGGCTGCAATGGCAAGCATGGCATTCTCTTATCTACCAGCCTACATTATGATGCAACAAGTCGCTGCTGTCAAACCGGGTGATGTAATACTTGTGCACTCGGCCGGTGGTGCTGTGGTAAACAAAAAAATTTTAACGTTAAAAACCTTCTGACTAACTAGTAAATGTAATGGAAAGGTGAATGTTTATTTGTGTTCATAGTACTATTTCCATAGCTAAAATAACTTCTTAACTATCATAAATGATATATATATATATATATATATATATATATAGGATTATTCATTTTTTAGATTTATACAGAAAGACTAAACAAAAGGAAAACGTTTGTCTGAATAGTGTGCGAAATAAGGGAACAATCAATGAATTGAGTACGTCACCCGCAGTTCAGGTTATATTCCCGAACATTCTTTTTCTCTTTGCATAAGGCAGGTTGCATTTTTCTTACCCTTAGAGCTTCATATGTGACTTACTCATTTCTGTTATTGCAGTTAGTATTTATCTTAAATGTCACGTCTGGTGAACACAGGTTCGAGGTTGGAATGATATTTTGCGCAACTGCAAACGTGTTTCCACCGTTTGATTTGAAACAGGCATTAAAACTGCAATGTTCTCTCATTCGAGTAAATAACTGCCTTGAGCGTTTGACTTATGTACGTTGATCGCAAACTTGAGCATGTATTTTGATAAATCATATTTCAGGTAAAAATTATTGCTGATAAAATTTATTCTTCTTTTTTCACATGGAAAGGGTGCTATGAATTTATTAAGGATTGCATTCCACATTAAGCTTATTTATTTATTTAATAATGATTAAATATTAATTCCTTGTGGGAAAAACTTATCATTACAATAAAATTTTATTTATATTTATATCTCTCACGCGAATACACACGTTCGAGTGAAGGCAATGTTTTTATGTTTATAAACCAATGTTTCGAGCCTCCCTAAACTGCTTTATATAAACCTTGTTTTCCGCCAGTGCATTCAGTTACAAATTCGTAATTTCACACTTATTAGCGTGCACGAAACTTGAAGCCATTGTCGAATGTGTTTTTATTTCAATTTAAAGTTAAAAGAATTTCAACCCGGCCTTAACAATTGACTATTCATTCTCATGTAGTTTCCAGTCTGTTACGCCTTTCATTAATATCCGCACCAGCTTGGTTCGAACTTGGCCCAACTTTTTGACCCAAGGAGCCTGAAGTAGTGGTTTAAACACAGAAAGGCAAGCAGTCAATATTTGGTTTTGCCCAGGAGATTTCTAAATCTACGCGAAAATCTGCACTTTACATGTTTACAATGCCAACAGTGAAGAATCGAAGAATTATTCTATAGCCAGGTCAACACGTGAAGTATGCTAAGTTTAGGTTACCAACCTCACTTATTAGCCAAAGTTCTTAAGCACAACATCAATCAACGATGAAACTGACGAAGTCAAGTTATTCTTTCAATTCATCATGATAAGTTAACTTAGTGCATCGGAATCTTAGCAAGTCGTCTCAAGTGTTGTTTTGTCATCAAGAACAAAAAATATTATTGAATTAGATAAAAAATACTTACTTTTTGAAATTTAAAGTAACGCATTTGGCATTATACAATTAGTGGTATTGGAGTGCTGGAAGGTGAAGAATTTTATCATGCAGCCAAAATTTTGTTGGAGATTAATCGAGGTGCTGGTTAGTTCGTTGTTACCGATAAAGTTGGTTGTGCTACCCATTGGAAATTAGTAGTTCTACTTTTCTCTTTAGACACAGTTTATGTTGATGAGGATGATGTAGATGGTTCTGGTGGTGATTTGAAAGTCATCATCAGTTTGTTTTTGTTGGCAATTGTACAAGTTTATTTGGTGTCATAGATGATAGCGCTAGAAGAGTTCGTTGGCTTAGCCGATTTACGATAGCTTATTTTGATGATCGTTTTAATTTATTCGTGCTAACAATAATATTTTCAGTGACTTCAAAATTGAGGTTGTCTGCATATTTATAAAGATTGCGATGATGGTGGTCATTCAATCTGAAACAGATTTTATCATAGTAGTGATTAAGGCTATACTAATAAAGGTTTAAATAACCGACTTGATAAAAGCGATAGTTGCAATTTTGTTAGGCTAATTATTGTGTGGTATATGATGCTGATTAGAATGCTCATGTTGGTTGTGCTTTTTCCAGTTAGCATTGGATAATAACATTATTTGAAGTACCAGTGGAGTTGGCGTTAATGTTGGCGATGATGACAGAAGTGATGAGAATGGGAATAATATCAATTATTCATGACAATGAAAGCGTAGGTGGTGAAAATTTTGGTTGCAAATGTAATGATGGATCATGGCGAGGAACGCTGATCGTTGTTTCCGTTGGTGTCGCAGATTATTATCCTTTTTGGTCCTGGTGTTGATCTTCACAACAATAATAAAAATAATAACAATAATAATAGAATTAATAATAAAAAATTATAATGGCAGTAATAATAATGATAATTATAAAGCTGTTATAGTAGATTTAAAAGTAAAACTATAAGTAGTGTTAATAGAAGTTGTAGTAACAGAAGTAGTAGTAGTAGTAGTAGTAGTAGTAGTAGTAGTAGTAGTAGTAGTAGTAGTAGTAGTATTAGTTTTATTAGTAGTATTAGTAGCAGCAGAAGCAAATATGAGCAACAGTAGTAGTAGTAGTAGTAATTGTTGTAGTAGCCTAGTAGCAGTAGTGGAAACAAAAAAAATAGTAGTAGTAGTAGTAGTAGTAGTAGTAGTATTTTTAGTAGTATTAATAATATAGTTATAATGTAATTATAATTATTATTATTAAACTTATTAATATTAATTTTATTATTATAAGAGAAAGAAAAAAAAGGAGAAGAAGATTAAGAAATCTACTTCTATTGCTTCACCTACTTGTACAACGGGTTGACTTCAAGTAAATCCTCTCCTGACGAAAATACTCCTTCAATGATTATTATTAAAGCTATTTTCGTTTTTACGTGTTTTTTACAGGGAATTGCGTTTGCTCAACTTTCTAAACTAATAGATGATGTAAAAATTATCGGAACAGCCTCAGTTAGCAAACACGAACGCCTAGCGTCTCTCTACACGCATGTGCTCAAATATGATGACTATATTTCAGAAATTAAAAAGTAAGCTTTTAAAAAAATTGATGTTTACATTTTCATTCTGGCCATTTCGTGTCACCATTTGAATGTGCAAAGATTTCAAATCGTTGTATATTAAAATATATGGCATCTTATTTAAATCAAGTCTGCGAACTTGAAAAACCTTCAATATTATTATATCTATTTTTCATCACAAATTAAGCATTGTATAAGGTAGCAAATGCAATTTATCCAGTAGATCAGTTTTGTCCTTATTAGAAACTTTTGAAGTACATTAAGAATTTCGCCGCTGTCCGGACATGAACAGGGACACATTTGCTACACGCAATTTGAAGTCATATACCAACTTACGTTTTAAATTAGCCTTTCCTTCAGGTGGAACCTATCTAGAATCTCTTGTTACCTGATGTTCTATCTAGCCACCTCCGATCTGTCATTCTAAAACTTACTTCATGCCACATTGGGAAGTTATATTGTTCGGAAGTCTTTTGGCCTTATTCTAATTGTATGCGTTTTGAGAGTATAAACAAAAATTTGTATCTAGTGATACCTACCAACTGGGGAATTTATATTGAATTAAAGTCTAACTGCAGGATTTTGATTTAAAGTAATTTCGCAGTAAAAACAATGTTTTGTATCAGGTAAAATAGACAGTTCATCTGGTAGGCTTGTTACATCTTTATTGGGAAATCTTCAAGTATTGTTCAGATATATATATAAATATATATATAAGGATAAAATGACGAAATAACTGTTTTGTATCTGAAAATAAGTTTTTTCTCTGACCAATTGTGCTTAAATATTTAATTAATTGAATTTAGTTTTTGTCTATGCAATCCCAAAATTTTTTTCTTTAACCTTTAATCCTTCAAAGATTGTATCCGAATGGAATAAATGTAATCTTTGACTGTCTTTGCGGAGAAGATACCAACAAAGCCTATCAACTTTTGCAGCCTCTAGGAAAATATATTTTATATGGTAAGTTTGCAAAGTGATTCATAATTTGAACGAAAATATTTTCACATGTGGTACATGCTTCAATTAAATAAAATAGATTATCTAGCAACATTTGGTACCTGCCTTTGCCATAAATATTATTTTTTGTCCAATTATGAATTAAATACAAGTTTCATTTTTCACAAATTGCACATGGCAAATCTACCGCAGTTAGAACAACTGATGCATTTCGTACTTTGATGGTCATCAACAAAGCAAAATGGAATAATGACTACAAGAGATCAAATTGAAATAGATGCATATCTATGGATAGCTGATATGTGGCTCCCACTTAATTAAAATTGACTGAACATGCTAGTAAAGAGAATTGAAATACTTTTCGCGGATTGCATACATCAAAACTAAAATAACTAGGCACAATTCCTTAGAGCGACGACTGTATTCATTCAAATTGAATGGTCAGACAATTCTTAGTTATAGAACTGGACGTACTAGAACGGTTAAACTGATCCATTATATAGCATCTTTAAATATTTTTATGTTAACATTTTCCTTTTTGCATAATTAGATAGACGTAATAACCAAATTTTGGGAGAATGGACTTACATTTATCCTTTATATATATATATATATATATATATATATATATATATATATATATATATATATTCATTGTACCCTTCCTGTGTGCACAAGAAGGGTACAAAATTAGAAAGTCGCATTTCAAGAGAATATATATATATATATATATATACAAAGTTTATTTATTTATTTATTTCATTTATTTATTCATTTAATTATTGATTTACTTATTCATCGGGTGTTCGTCATTTCAAATGCATTAATCTTGTTCCTTTTATTTTTATAGAATACAAACTAGCTGCCTAATGCAAATATAACCTTCGTACCTTTATATTTTGACCGTTAATCCGATATGGTTTAAAATACTAACTTGTCTTGGCAATTTTTTTAAGTTCGACTTTACTGTAAATATTCTGCACATATTCAATAGTTTCATTGTAAAAATTTTACATATTATTCAATGATCTTTACAGTGAATCCGTTATTATGCTGAAATTCAATTTTTGTAAAATATTGCCTGATTACCCCGTTATTCGCATTGTTAATAAAACTTTTTGTCGTCAGATTTTTAAATTTTTTCAAATTACTGTCTGCTTCAGAAGCGGCTATCTTATACTTGCTTCATCATAATTTTGCTAAATGTAGCAGCTTTTATTCGCAAACTAATTTGTTAAGTTTGACACATTTTGTCTGTGAATTTACACTTCAAAATATTGTTTTTTGCTAAACCTATCTCGTTTGATGTCGTTCCCATGGGAAAAGATTGGGCAGATTGTCAGAATGAAGTTAATATTTATCTCAGTCAGTGAATTCTTGTTTTTTACACTATAGATAAAACGTGATATGCCATTACAATGTTATTCACTCAATTTTCACAAATAATTTTCGATGAAATATTTTATTCCATTCTCCTGTGAGTTGACCAGAGCATAACTATTAGTAAATTATATTTTCGTGGCGGAAACGCCTGCTGTGTTGAAAGCAGATTTCCAGAATACGCATAATCTCTTGAATAGTATTTTTGTACTTTTTCAAAATTTCAGCAGGTGATATGGATTCATATAAACAGTGTTGTGCTCATCAACATTGATACGGTCACATACACATCAAGTGTGAAAATTATGAATTTCGTTTTATAACCCTACATTTACGCAAGAATAGCTGTTGTTACCATTTTTACATAGACACTTCTATTATACAAACAACTTGACAAGCAATCAAAGCCAAAAACTGTACACACGCACATATACACACACACACACATATATATATATATATATATATATATATATATATATATATGCAATTTAGTAATTTAAACTTGAAAAGTTGTGTATGGAATCAGTAAAATTAGTATAAAGCAGGTTTACGAAAACAGTTCACGTAAGGCAAATTATTTTCAACATAGTTCATCTGGACAGCACATATCATTTCTTAAATAAAACTAATAGTACAAAAAAATGGCTAAACTAAATCTTTTATATATATATATATATATATATATATATATATATATATACATATATATATATATTGATAGTTTCTAATTTCACCATTTCTAAAATGTAAGAACGTTGCAAGTAAGTACGTTGTTAGGTTCTTATATATATATATATATATATATATATATATATATATATATATATATATATATATATATATATGTATGTATGCTGTACGCTTCATACGAATTAATTTTTGCCTAAGCATTCCCGTTGCAAATCTGTTTTTGAATGATTCTGAATTCAAAAGTTATGTGCACGTACGTGATGCACATTTTAAATGTATTTTTAGACAAACATAATTTTGAGATTTATTACAGTTAAATACTGTTTGTTGCGAAGAACTAATATATATGCAAGTATGTATTTGGTGTTGCGAACCTAGTAACAAATTAGTTCAGTTGTGACCAGAAGGACAAACCAAAGGCAGCATGAACGGAAAGTATATTATATAGTGTGAGTTAGCGTGGAAGTCGCATTGTCGTAGACTTTATATGATGTTAGCTTCACTATTGCAGGTTTACACATTCGTCTAGGAGATTCTAACGTCCTATTATTCCACATTCTTCCACCAAATATATAGTCGTTAAAAGGCGTAATTGCGGCTCCTACTGATGAGTCGCCAGTAAGCACGAAACGAATGTGCATGAGATTATACTTTCCGTACATGCTGCCTTTGGTTTATCCTTGTGGTGAAAACTGAACTAATTTGTTACTAGGTTCGCAACACCTAATACATACTTGCATAATTTTGAGATGTGGGTTTGCTCATCTTTAGCGTCTAAAGTGGCAACACTCTGTGCGTTAAATATGACATTTTGATTTCTATTTGCCATGATTAATTTTATTCGTTTAACTACTTGTTTTGCTCTAAAATCTCCTCAAATAATAGACTCAGCTCAATTTTTATAGGACTATTCTCGTATATATAAATTTTTTTTTCCTCCTGTTAATCTCAATGATCCTATTTAGATATTTTTTGCAACTGCTCAAAATGATATACTTTCTGACATAGGTTTCACATCACACCTTCCTAACTCGATAGACTACGTAATTTCTATAAAATACGTTTGTGAGTTTGTGATAAACATTAATCCCAATGTATCAAAATAGTCGCTCGACATCGCAAAACTAAAGTTTGTTACATCTAATAACGCGTTTCGATTTTCGATACTTGTCATCAGAGCACGGCCAAAAACATAACATTTCTGCAATCTTTGTACATATATATATATATATATATATATATATATATATATATATATATTGGTTAAAGCTACTGTCAACTGAGTGCTAGGATTCATTTATTTAGAGCAGAAATATATAAGCAAACCTTTCCATCGTCCCGCTATTCTATTTCCCATCGCGTTAAATCTTATTGGGTAAAAGTCGATTGCGTTTGGCTATATCGTTTTGTAAGAATAAGGCTTTTACGTTATGTTTGGTTAGAAGAACAGTCTACGTTATATATATATATATATATATATATATATATATATATATATATATAAAGAGAAACGTATTTAAGTGCAGTTTTACATGGGGTTCTGAATGCACATGGTAATTACAGTTCATGAAGTAATTAATTTTGCTTGCAAATTTGATCGACGCTGTTCAGAATTGTGCAAGCAAAAGCAATTTGTTCCTGCAATGGCATTACACTGGGGATTTAACATTAATTTGGTCAAGCTACCGTAGCGACTTTGGTGGATAGCTGAATTCATAGACTATGTCAAATATCGGAAACTTGATCCTGAAGAAAGTTATATTCATTGAATCAGTGAAACTTGGATAGGCGCTAATTTGCGGAAATATGGCGGTTGGAAGGATCCAGTGAAGATGCCTGGTTAACTAAGTCTAATCGGCATAGACTCTTTTGAAATTTATTGAGCCAAAGACGTAGTTCTCTGTTTCTGAATGCATGTATGTATTTGTCGGGATATTTATTTTTTTATCTATACATAATTTTTCTATTTATCTATAAATATATATTTTAAATTAACAAATATATTTTATTATTCAGTCGCGATAAACACACATATTAAATACAGGAAATTAAATTTGTTTGTGAATATTTAAAATTTCTTCTTTCTAAAATATTACGATTAGTCTTTTTTACACAAAATATTATTTTAAAAAAGTGAAAATGGTTTCTCCAACGAAAGGCTGAACGTGTATTGAGATTATATATATATATATATATATATATATATATATATATTCTTTATTATATCCATTGCTTTCGAATATTACAAGTATATTTCTAATTATGACGAAAAAACACATTAATAACAATGTGGATAATGACCATTTATTTCGAAACTACTAAACTTCCTTTACTATCTTTCACTATATATATATATATATATATATATATATATATATATATATATATATAGAGTTCTCATTTGATTATGTTGGTGTCAACAAACCTAACTAGGTTTTAATTATATTTATTTTTTCGGCAGATAAGCAAGTGGGTGTGCTTATGTGTCTGTGTGTGTGCCCCTTTTCAGTAAAAGGTCTTTCTCGCTGTTTTGCAAAGGGATATCTGGGATCTGGTCATCCTTGTATTGACGGCTAGAGAGTTAAAAATCTTTCGCATTGCTAGCTGCAACGTGTACGAATGTTATTTTCCCGAGTGTAGTTTTTCGTTTCCCCTTGTTCCGCAATATTGTTTTCTCCACTTGGTAAAAGCGTAGGTGTGGATTGCAGTGTTGAATGCTCAGATTGTATCGAAATTTCTGTCTCTGTATGGGCAGTTGGTTTTTCCCTTTCACTTTGTTGCCAATCCGATTGAATTTTTGTTAAGTCCTATCAAGGGGGTGTTTGGTCCTGTCTGGATGTTAGTAAATTGTTGTTGGATTATGTGATTCGTGGCCAGTAAAATAGAATATCAAGTTGAACAAACTCTTGAATATTTAGGCCACGTGTTTGTTGTTTTATATAAAAGGCTTCATAAATATAAAATAATTTTTCTGATTTTGCTTTATGTAGAATTGAGAAATTGGTCAAATTGACTGGGTGCCCCGTTTCCAATATATGATCGGAAATAGATGATTTTCCTAACGGTGCCAAGACATTTTTAATCAACTTTTGCCGTAAGTGTTTCTGGATTCTGTTTATGAATTTGTAGACTATGATTAATTTGGAAAACATTGGCAATTGAATTTTGGCATCCAACCTCAGGATTCTCTGTGTGCTAAATTTTATATTAACTGCAACACTGGGAAAATTCTCCTTAATGATACTATTTAGCCGCCGTGCATTTATTGAAGTCGGTACGTCGCCTCTAAATGGTAAGTTTAGCAAACCCTGCTTTACGGTATTCTCTCTAGTGCGAATCTACCGTGGTCTAATGTTGACACCAATGAACCGCTCTGGTTGCATGTTCATTAGCAAAATTTTACTTAGCTAGCCCATTTCTTCCTCCATTTTTCGTTCAGAGCAGATATTCCAGATTCTGTTTGCAAGGTTGTTAACTAAGTTTCTTTTGTGGTAACGAATGAATTGCCCGGTGAAATTAGATTATCTATGTATGGCCAGTGTCAAATCCCCATTTACTTTTCAAGTGAGTATGATGTCAAGAAAGGGAAAACTATCGTCTTTCTCTACCTGGAGAGTAAATTTGTTGTCTGGATCGGCGCCATTGGCATGCTTGAAAATTTCGAATGGGACTGCTGCTTCTGGAATGAGCAATAAAATATCATGTACATAGTTTTTTAGAGTGCGCACTGGTCAATTAGACATTTTAGGCTCGTTTTTCAAGATGATACATGTATACATCTGCCAGAAGGGGTTCAATGCAGCTTCCCATAGCTACGCCATTGATCTGATGGCAGTATTTACCTTAAAATGTAAATTTCACGTTTTTTGTACATCCTAATATGAGGTCTTTGACGTCATGGGTGTTTAGAGGTAAATAGTAAGACTCATTTTTATTTAGGTAACACAATACGGTTGTTGTCTTTTTTAGTGGAATGCTCGTAAATAAGGATAAGACGTAAAGCAAAGCCATTTTACTCTGAAGAATTTTTTTTCCTTCAGCTCGTCTTCTAGCTCAAAAGAGTCCTTGATAATGTTTGCGTCTGCGATATTTCGTAACGGTTGATGTATTTTGCAGAGAAACTTACTTGGTTTATGTTAAGTTTTATTGATCAATGACATAATGGGCCGCATCGGAGGAGCTCCTGGGGCTTTCAAGTCTTCATGTGTTTTTGGTTAGCCGAACAATCTTACTGTGTTTTTTCCGAAGGGTTTTGCCTTGTGGATGTATTCTATTAGATTTGATTTAATATCAGAATCAACCATCCATGATAAAACATGTTTTTTCATCTTTTACCAGAATTGCATTTATTCTTGATTCGATATTTGTTTAATTATCTTTCTGTTTGATGTCTTGTTTGAATTTCGATTGATCATTTATAATCTCGTTCATGTATCTTCTTTAAGCCTCGGTTTCCAGTATAACAGCTCCTGATTCTGTGTCGGGTGTGGCAAATCGTATAGATTGTCTGATTGTATTTTTCGAAGTTCGTCTATGTGGTTTTTGTGATGATTTGGCTGCCTTTGAATTCTTTATGGTACTGTTCTAGTACGCTAACTATCTACTTACAGTCATCGTCTATTGAATTCCTGTGGGGCGGTGTCTTTCGTTAAGTCATTGTAGAAATTTTCCGTTCCAGCCTGAATGTAAATTATGTTACATAAACTTATTTTTCACTTGATTATGCAGAATTTTGCTCCTAAGGAGAGAAATTCGTTATGATGTTTTGACAAGGTCAATTTTGAATAATTTGGAAGAAATGCATCAGGATTTGGAGGAAATTTGGATTGTGCAGAAAATATATCCATGTTCCTTGTGAGGACCTGGTATTTTCATCAAGGTTTCTCTATTCGTTGTGAAAGCAGTGTATCCGCTGTCGTTCAGTCTTGCAAGTTGACAACCCATTGATTGAATGATTCTCGCAGCATCTTACAGTTTTGATTGGTTGTCCACGGTGACATTAAGCAATAAGCGGCTTGTAAGTTTATTCGTCGGTTTCTGGTTATTTCTCCTGCTTTGCATGCAGAATCATTTTGGCAAGACATCTGATTGCAAACACGATTTGAATAACTTAATTCTTTCCAGTTGTTTGGCACACACACAATTTTCTGCATTATAAGCGTTTAGTTCCTTACGGATAAAAGGCTAACCCGCTCTTTATTAAACTTTATTATTAACATTGCCTTTGAATATTACACAGTATATTTTTATTTAGGAAGAAAAAAACATTTATAAAAAAGTGGATAATGGCCAAATTGACTGGGTGCCGCGTTTCCAATATATGATCGGAAAAAGCTGATTTTCCTGACGGTGCCAAGAAATTTTTAATCAAGTTTTGCGGTAAATGTTGCTGGATTCTGTTAACTAATTGCTTTTTCGTACGTCCAATATATGTACTACCGCACATACACAAGAATTTGTAGCCTAGGAAAGATTTAGAGAGTATTGGCAATTGATCTTTGGTACACAACCTCATGATTCTCTGTGTGCTAAATTTAATGTTAACTTTAACACTGGAAAAATTCTCCTTAGTTCTTCTATTAAGCCGCCGTGCAATAATTGTACATGCTAATTTGAGGTCTTTGACGTCATTGGTGTCTATAGGAAAATCATAAACCTCGTTTTTAATCAGGTCACACAAGATCCTCGTTGTCTTATCCAGTGGAAAGTTCGTAAATAAGGATGAGACCTCAAGCAAGACCACTTTATTCTGTAAAAAGGTTTTCCCCTTCATTTCATCTGCTAGCTCGAAACAGCCCCTGATAGTGTTTGCGTTTATGATATTTCATAATGGTTAAAATATTTTGCAGATAAACTTAGTTGGTTTATGTTGCGGTGTATTGATCATTGATATAATGGGTCTCATCGAGGGAGTGCCTGAGGCTGTAACGTCTTTATGGGTTTTTGGTTTTCCATACAATCTTGCGGTGTTTGTTCCTTTTGAATGTCTTCTATGAGATTTTGTATGATTCTATGAGATGAATATAAACCAACGATTTTAGAGTGAAGTTTAGTAATCTCGAAACAGATGGCCATTATCAACTTTCTTATTGATGTGGTTTATCTTCTTAAATAAAAATATACTGTGTAATATTCAAATGCAATGTACATAATAAAGTTTAATAAAGAGCAGGTCAGCCTTTTATCCACAAGGAACTAAACGCTTATATTGCAGCCAATTATATGAATGCCAAACTTCTGAAAAGAATAAAGTTCTTCAAATGGTGTTTGCAATCAAAGTGTGTGCCAAAACGATTCCTCGTGCGGTAAAGAAGAAATAACCAGAAAACGACGAATAAACTTTTAAGCCGCTTATTGCTTAATGCCGTCGAGGATAATCAATCAAAACTGCAAGATTCTGAGAAAATCATTCAATCAATATACTGCCAAATTGAAGACAGAACGCCAGTGAATACATTGCTTTTACAATGAAAATAGAAACATTGATGAAAATAATAGCTCACAAAGAAACTAAAGACCTCACAAGGGACCTGGACATATTTCCTACACAATCGAAATTTCCTACAAATACTGATGCATTTATTCAAAATAATTCAAAAGGGATTTTGTCAAAACAACAGAACGAATTTCTCACTTTAGGAGAAAAAATATGCATAATAAAGAGAAACATAAGTGCATGCCACATTATTGACATCCAGGCTGGAACGGAAAGTTTCTTCAACGACTTAACGAAAGACACCGCTCCGCAGGCATTCAATGCACAAGTACTGAAAGCTGAGTTAGTTAACTCACTAAAACAGTAAAAAAGGTAAATCAAAGGCAGCCAAATCATCACAAAAAACACATAGACAAATTCCGAAAACTATAATCAGACAAATCTATTCGACTGGCCACACCCGACAAAGGCTCAGGAGTTGTTATACTTGAAGCCGACGCTTATAGAAGGTCAATGAACGAGGTTATAAATTATAAATCTAAATTTAAACAAGACACCAAATAGAAAAATGATTCAACAAATATCGAATCAAGAATAAATGTTATTCTGAAAAGGATGGAAATCACGTCTTATGATGGATGGCTGATTCCGATATCAGATAAAATCTCATAGAGAACATTAAAATGGCAAAAACCGTCACAACAAACACCGTAAGATTGTACAGCAAACCAAAAACACATAAAACCTTGACAGCCTCAGGAGCTCCTCAAATTCGGCCCATTATTTCAATGATTAATACAGCGCAACATAAACCAGTTAAGTTTCTCTGAAAAATACTTCAACCATTACGAAATATCATAAACGCAAACACTATCAAAGACTCTTTTGAGCTATTAGATAAACTGAAAGGGAAAAAATTCTACCGGATAAAATGGTCTCGCTTGATGTCTCATCCTTACATACGAACATTCCACTGGATAAGACAATGACGATCTTGCCTGACCTGATCATAAATGTGTTTTGCGACTTTCCTATAGACACCAATGACGTTAAAAACCTCATATTAGCACGTATAAAAAACGTCCAATTTACATTTGAAGGTAAATACTAACGTCAAATCAATGGTGTAGCTGTGAGAAGCTGCATTGCACCCCTCCTGGCAGATGTATACACGTATCATCATGAAAAAAATTATAATTGACCAATGTGTATTCTAAAAAATGTATGTAGATGATATATTATTGCTTATTCCAGAAGCAGCATACCCACCCGAAATCCTCAGACATGCCAATGAAGCCGATCCAGACATCCAATTTACACTCGAGGTAGAGAAAGGCATTACTTTTCCTTTTCTTGACATCAAACTCACTCGAGAAGAAAATAGCGATTGGACACTGGCTATACATAGGAAATCTACATTCAAAATAATATTCTAATAGACTGGCCACGAATCACAAAATCCAACTACAATTTATTAGCATCTAGGCAAGACCAAACGCTCCCTCGACCAGACACAACAACCTGAAGGAAAAAAATAGCTGCACATACGGAGACATAAATTTTGAAAGAATTTGAGCATTCAACACTGCAATCCGCACCTGCGCTTTTACTAAGTGGAGAAAACAAAATTGCGGAACAATGGGAAACGAAAGACAACACTCGGGAAAATTAGATTCGTACACCTCACAGCCAGCAACGCAAGTTTATTAACTTTGAAGCCGTCAATACAAGAATGACCAGATCCCAGTCATCACTTTGCAATACAGCGAGAAAAAAATTTGCGTGCAGAGGCACACTCACCGATACATACACCTACACACTTACTAATCAGCCCAAACAATATATAGAATTAAAACCGAGTCAGATTTTTGCCAACCACATAATCAAATGAAAACCCAGGATGTATATAAATAAAAGATTGTAAAGCGAAGTTTAGTAGTCTCGAAATAAATGGCCATTATCCACTTTTCTATTAATGTGTGCTTTATTCCTAATTAGACATATGCTGTTTGATATTCGAAGGCAATGTACATTATATATATATATATCATGTAGATGTTTAGGGTTTTTCATTGACGAGATATTAAATGTTATATTACTTGTTTTCTAATTGCCTGGCATTGGGTCTTTCGTTTAGTACCAGCTAGTTGTCTATCTAAGCTTTGCATACCGCATGTTTGAAAACAGTGAGCACATTTACTTCACGTGTGATGCTTATATTTTCCAGTTTCTTTTGTTAATACTTTCTCTATTCCTTGGAAATTTTAATTTACCAGGGCATCTTTCTAAATTCCTCGTCAGCTCTTTTATTTATTTTTCTTGTATAAATTGCATTAACATCTGTAACTCTTCTGTGGACGCTTCTGGAGCTACATTGAGAAGCACTTCAATTCTATGTCCGGGCGGTTATGAGATTCTCTCGGTATCTTCTATGAACTGTTGAAATCAATTGAATTTAATAGAAAACCGATTTGTTACTTATTTTGACGACACTTTTTAATAAAGGGTTTTGGATTTACATCTTATTTCAAACACGTTTTAAATAATTTAATTAATTCCAACCGTTTTGCGTGTCTAGTTTTGGTGTCAATATGTATGTTTAATTCAATCTGTGAAATAGCCTGGTAAATGTTTTTCATAATAAATCATACATTTTTCAGTGGAAAGTAAAGTACAGTCATTAATTAGACGAAAGTAAATTAATTTGTGAATTTTTCTAATTTTATCTTGCCAAGATACTTTCAGTTTTAAAAATCTTGAGTGGCATATTGAGAATATATGGATTTCCAAATTAATTAGTGACAATTTAACAATAAATGATTGCGCGGGTGGTGGTAACAATTCTTTAAATCAAATTTGCGAGCTTGAAGTTAACACCAATCCCATTGTATTTAACCAGTTGTCGCCAGCGTTGCGGCTGGCGGTAGTTTTGTTATGTTGTTCGACGACTGGTTAATTAGTGACAGTTTGTGGAGGTGGTATTTTATACTGCTAGGGTTTTGCTTTGGCGAGTTATTAAATGTGTCTATTTTTTCACTTGTTTTCTATATGTATGAAATCTGATCATTTGTGCAGTGTCAGCTAATTTCTCATATATGCGTAGCATATTGTTTATTCGAGGAAACTTTGCAAATTTGTTTCTCGTGCCTATCTATTTGTTTGCTTACTTATTATGGTTTCGCATTGTCCAAGTGTCTGTATTTTTGGTACTTGTATAGCTTCCGTTTCTTGCCAATCCTTCAGTCATTTTTGTTTCATGGCACATCTGATCTTGCCTTTTTGCCTGTCTATCTGATTTTTTTGTCACCTCCTTTGTAGTTACATTTCGTGACGTGTGCATGGTTGAAATGTTATTTTGCTTGCTGAATATATCTTATGCTTCACTTTATTTGCGGCCAGTGAAATTTTGTATTTTGTTTTTGTATTAAGCATTGCGTAACCAGTAACAATAACATCTGTTGTCACATTTTTTAGTCATCACATCATTTAAGTAAGCATATTTATCAGTTATATATTCTTTGTTTCGGAGAACTAACTCATACGCAATAGTGCATTATTAGATAATATCGTCCTACTCTCGCACATTACTTGATCAAATGTATAGTGGGTATAGAGTTTAGTACTGTTTTCTATTGATGAGTCACCACTAGGTAGGAAACGTAGGTAAAAAATGATATCTTACTTTTTCGCTCATACTGACATTGGGATACACTTCTGATCCAATATGAACTAATCCGTTACTAAGAATACAATATTTTTTACACTATTGTATACATGCGAGTTCCCTACAACAAACATTTATTATTATTATATTGCTTTGATGAAATTTTTGATCAGTAATCAAGTTAATTTGCAGTTTGACACACAGGTTCTTTATAAACTTTGAGAATATGTTGGACCTCATTTTGTGAAGAATGTAAAATTCAGTTATTGTTAGCTGGTGCCCTGTTTGGATTACATGATCAGCAATTACTGATTTATTCTATCACCTACTTTGGCCTGTGTGGATGTGTTATATTAATTATATACATCCTGGTTCTTCCATTGTATATAATACCGAACATAAATTGTAAACAATATGAGATTTAGAAAAAAAGGCTGTTGGTCTTTAGCGTTCAAAAACAATACACACATTCTGTGCTGAATTTGAGTTTAACCGAAACATTGGTGAAGCTTGTTCTCGTGATTTGGTTTACCTTTTGTCATTGATGCTGCCAGATCTCCTCTAAAATGTAGGCTCAGAAAGATCTTTAAATTACTCTCTTCTGTTAAACGAACCCGGCTATGTCTCATACTAAAATCAATGAATTTATCCGGATAACTTTTCAAATCTAAGGTCTTCCTTTAAATAAACGGTCACATTTAATACCACGAAAATACAAAGCTTAACTATCCACACATGTGACATACATATTGCTACCTCTAGAGTATCCACGATTTTATTTCGTGGTTTGTCGCTTTGCACTATCAGCTTCGCAAAGATCCGATAGATTCCCATTTTCAAATACGCACCGAGTTCGCCTTCGTGGTGGCAGGGAGCTAATTCCTCTCCTCCGAAGGCTTCAACATCGGTTATACTAATCACTTGAAATGAGGTACTATCTAATCTTCGTGTGTGTGTGTGTGTGTGTGTGTAAAGATTAGATCGCACCTCATTTCTAGTGGTTAGTATGAACGATGTTGAAGCCTTCGGAAGAGAGGGATTAGCTCCTTGCCACCACGAAGGCGAACTCGGTGCGTACTTGAACATTGGAATCTATCGGATCTTTACGAAGCTGTTAGTGCAAAGTGACAACATACGAAATAAAATAGGGGATACTCTAAGTGGGACGTTCGCACTGCGCAATTGTTCACGAAATATTCCTACCTCAATAATGTTCCCTTTATTCATTTGTAAATTCATGTATACTACACGCGTAAGCTAAATTTTTGTGTTGCTAATCTTAAGTAAACTTTTTTAATCTATACCTTACTAAAATATTCACAAATAAATTTAACTGCGTCTATTTAGCAAGTGTCATTTTCGTTAATCTGAATATTTTATTTTTATGTACCTGTATGTAAGCATAAATTATTTATATCATCCTTTTTAGCCCATCTGTGTTCTACACTTCAAGATACGCAAGTTCTTTGTTGCAATATTTTTGTAGAATACTTAATCCTCTTCCTAAGCTTCTCATGACAACTCATTTTTGTCCACCTAAAGAAGGCACTTTTTGTCAGTATTCAATATCACTTCTATTTTTTGTTCTATTCTTTTACCACTATATATTTAGAACAATTAATAAAACGAAGGATGTGATGATCAAAGATTGTGTAAAAAAAGATCATAAAATTTTTAATTTTTCAACAAATATGTCTAATTAAATTTGAAACCAGTTCCATCACAAATGCTATGTCATTAACTTTAACTTTTATGCAATAAAAAGGCGAAACATTGGATAACATAATAAACGAGTAATTCAGAGAGATATTCTATATAAATAATGAGGGGTTAAACTTTTTTTATTTTGTAGGCAGTGCATTTAAAAACATTACAAATTTATTAGAAAGAACTAAGATAGTATCTCGGTCATACGTCTTCAGAGATAGGGACAACTTTAGCCGATAGGCCATATAAAAGAAAGCTTTTGCAATAATATCCGTTTAAATTGCGCCCTAATTGTGATAAAATATTAAAATTATAGTGTTTATCAGAGTATTCCCTTTGTTCTCAACAAGCCTTTTATAAAACGCGTGGTATTATGAGATTTAAATTCTAAAATATCTACTTTTCATGTGATGCATTATTTGATCATGTAGCTTACTATGAAAAATTAACATTTTAATTGTTTGTTCTTGAGAGCTCAGATTCGACATACATTCACTCTAATTAAACAATAATTGATTGCTCGGGTGGTGGTAACAATTCTTTAATTTAATCAAATTGGCGAGCTTGAAGTAAACATCAATCCCATTGTATTTAACCATTCGTCCAACAACATAACAAAACAACCGCTAGTCCCACGCACTAACAACATAACAAAACTACTGTCAGTCGCACAATCCGACAAACTAGCTGCAAATCAAACATGTTTATAATGATCCTCATCAGGGTACGTCGGCAAACTCACTAGCGAAGGTCAAACCGCATTGCATATATATGGAAAGCGAAATTGGATATGCTGCTCTCACCTCTATTAGTCTTGCATACATTGTACTCGACTGGAAATGTCGACTGCACAATTTCTATGCGGTCACGAACATTAACTGTTAGTTTGCCGTCGTAGTCTGTTAAGAACCATGGAATGTCGAAACACGCCACTGCGTGCGACTGGCGGTAGTTTTGTTATGTTGTTCGACGTCTGGTTAAATACAATGGGATTGATGTTTACTTCAAGCTCGCAAATTTGATTCCCTTTAATTGATTTAAACTTCGTTCTTCCTCAGAAAACAAATCAACAAAGTGTCCGTACCAAGAGTGCCATTCGAGGCTTTGACATATCGTTTAGCATGCCACAACTCTCGCCAAAAGGAGCAGTAAACCTATTAAATTTCAGTTGAAACAATAGCTTTAATTAGTTCAAAATTGAGTATGAAGCCTTAATTGTACTAAACATAATCGGAAATGTGAAGCGGTTGTTTTTAGCTCTGCGAAATAAATGTTTTTAATTGTATTCGCGGTAGACCTGAACGGATAAAAAAATAATTTAAGAAAACAATGTTGAATATCATATTATCAATTGAAAATTTAAACTCTTCATGATATTTTACTTGTAATTAATTTTTGCAAAAATTTAATCTTACTAAGAAATAAATTTTGTACATATCGCAGTTGAAAATTTAGCAGTTTGCATAAAATATATCTTAAATCAGTTGATTTTTTCTTCTCTAAACATTTAGCGCGTCAATCATTCAGCCATTCAAAAACATAGTAATGTTTACCGTACATAATTTAACTGATGTCACGAAGTCTTTTATTAGGAACTATTTTTTGGTTACTTGATTATTGATTCGGTTTTAGCTCCAAAATTTGTCGAAATAAGGAAGAATCTCGGTTTAGAATCCTACCTGAAGTACTCCGCTGTTCAGTTAACCTGTAACAGTTAATATACAATAATTATTGTCAATAATTTATTTTTATAAACTTGCTCTCTGTTTGGCTTTAATATTATATTGATAATGTAAATGGCTAAACCAGGTTTATCATAGTGTTTCTTTATTTTCGCTAGAGCTAAACAACCTAAGCGAACAAAATTCCTACTCTTTATATAATTAAACATCTTTTTTGGCCAAGCCTCAAATTAAATGCCCACTTTATAGGCTTATGAGCGCTTATTAGTCATAACGCACGCGTCATGCGTTCTGTCTTTCCAACCAGTTAGTTCACTGGCAATCATAACTTGCCTCGAGGATATGCATGAACCACATAGGAAGTAAGGTTTAATGCTACTGTCGATACCACCTACCTTCTGCTATAACCAAATGCTTACCATGACGCATATGCGAGTCTATGGAAACCTGGTATATGTGTTTATATTTTCGTAGGTTTTCCTAAAACTCTTTATGTGGGGGAGACTATAACTATCGTTTGACTACGAATGCTAATATTATTTTCTATGTCATTGCGTTTTCCTAATTTCTCTTTAATATATTTTATTTCAAATTCCCCTCTCTATTCTTAGTTTCCTCATTTTATCTTATACACGTTAAAATACGCGGAAAAATTAGCAGCTATGCCAACCAATTTACTGGAAGCTTTTCATAGAAAAAGATAATCATTTGTTAAATTTAGACTATATTTTTATGTTTTACAATGTAAAAAATTTTAAATCTGATAAGATATGTAAATGTAATATTTGTTTTACAGCTTTTACTTTCCAAGCAATTTCTGATGGAATGTGTGCAAACAACAACTATTCTTTTTTAACTTTCACTGGTAAATGTTTTGAAAGTAAGCAGTACTACTTCTACTAAACCTACTGTCTTTCATCAATAATTGAGAGCCAATTGACATTATTATTCTTTGAGATACGAGTCTGAAAAATGAGAGTATAGCAAAGCAAAATAATAATAATTTAGTCGTCTGAACTGGCCCACTTCAATTTGGCTAATTATAAAAACTTAAAAATTAGATATAGAAAAATCATCTTGTTGAATTGGAACTAAAACGAGATAATCTAAAAGAAATTACTGATTGAAAAAGCATGCGTATATGTGAAATGTTTTTCGTTCGGCCACGATTTTTCAGTTAACAAAGCAATTATTCCAATAAGATGCTCATAGCAAGTCCTCTACACTGAATAATTAGTATTGATATTGAAATATTGTTCTTTTCATATCACCTAATATTATAACGCTGGGATTAATTAGTTTTTCCTAATGACGCTTCTAAAAATTGATTATATGTTTAATTATTGTTTATTTGAAGTACTCAATCTCTCATGCTACATTGCATCTAACTATGGTGGCTTTCGTGTTTTTTTATATTCATTTACAGGTTCTTCGAATTTCGTTACTGGTGAACGAAAAAATATTTTCAGCTTTGCAAAATCTGTAAGTCAATTCTTAAATTCAAGATATTGCCTACAGATGATTATTTTGTCAAATAAAATCAATTAGAAAGTAACTAGCTCAATACGTGAAACTTAAATGTTAGATTGCTTGAATACCATCACTGGACCTTTGTTTTTTCGTGTATATAATGCATGTTCAATATTTCAATTCATACTACCTATGAGTGGCTATTTCCCACCAAATAGTATTTTTGATCTGAATACACTTTGCTACTGTTATGCTTTATTTGGTTTTAAATCAAACATCAAACACTTTAATGAAGATTGTTTCTGCAAACCTGGTTTAATTGAAATTACCTGATCTGCGTTTTGACTAACGCAGTTTTCATTGTTCCAGTAGTTTTTTTGTGAAATATTTCGGCTAATCTTATCGATAGCCTTCATCAGTCGCAATATACCTCACAAGTTTAACTAACAAATAACGATTAGTATTTTTTAAATATCAGTGGCACGTTTATCTCTTGATGAAGTTGACTGGAGGGCAACATACATCATTTAATGACATTTACATGTAAAATTTTCCTACTAACAGAAAGTACACATATAGGGAGAACATCTTATCTAAACAACAAATAATGTAAAAGTAACCACGTGGCTGGAGAGTATTATTTGCAACATCGATCAATCAATTACGCTGCACTATACACTCACTCTCGAAGAAAAACTTGAATGGACTAAATTCTGTGTTAGCCTAGCAGCAGATAGGGTCTAGTGTAGATACCTGGTGATTTCTACCTTACTGGTATATGCTCTACTAGAGCACACCGTGGAGAAGAACTATACTTCGTTTTTTCATTAATTTATATTAGGTTTACCAAAAAAATGTCGGATATTAAGTTTCCGTCTTATATACCTCATTGTATGTTCTATTTACAAAATTAAATAAAACGCAAATGCTTTATGTTCCAATCTCATTCCTATCTGTGGCTCTTCCTTTCCACAACATAATCGTTCGTTGCCATCACTTCTCTCCTTCGTTCTTTATCCATTTCTTTCTCGCTTTTTCACACAATATTTGGTTTTTATGTAAGCTGTAGGTAATTAAAAAACGTTCAACGGAACACAAAACAAAATATTCTCGCTTTCTCTATTTTATAGATAGTGAAGTCCCTATTCACTTACATAAGTTTCGCTAAGTTCAAGCGTTAGGTAATTTACCTTGTAAAAAAATTCTCTCCTTTCTTATGATTTTGGCCCTGTTGTGGAGGACAGAGATTCGTCTCCTTATTCCATCGGCTTCCGCACAATTCATATTAACCACTAAAAATGAGGTTCGATCTAATCTTGATTTTTCTCGCGACGTTTTGGTACCTCATTTCGATTACTATCAGCAGAGTTTTAACAACACACAATACAATGTTCATGCCATCCAATTTGCTTAAATCTGCTGGTGTGCGCATTGTACTGTGTTTTATTAGAATCCTGATGGTGGTACTGAAAAATAGGTACCAAAAGTCGCCAGACAACGAAGATTAGACTGAACCTCACTACCAGTGGCTAGTACGAATGGTTTGAAAGCCTTTGTAGTAAGGGAACGAATCAACATCTAGCCACCACGAAACTGAACTCATCAAGTACTTCGAAATTAGTATCAATTGGATCATTGCGAAACTGAGAGTCTTTTATTAAAGTTTTAGAAGCGCTTTGAGATATGATTCTCTTAGTTTGCTCAATAATTTCGCGGACTTTTATTAATTTAGATTCGACCTATTTAATGAAATCTTTCACTTAATAATAACGTTATCATTGTAGCAGTTTTAATTGAATTTTGAATAAAGTTTTCTAAATAAATAAACGTGCAGTATCTAACTTTTTACCGGTTTGTCATAATAATTTCATTACATCCTCGGTAAACTTCTTTTTACACATTTTTTTCCTTCTTCACGTATATTCTTCTTTTAAACTTTATTTGTTCTGTTTTAGCCTAACGACAATCATGACTAGCATTTTTAAGTGCTATTTCATCTGTGATTATGTGAAGAATCTACATTCAGCTGTCAATAATATATAAATACCAGTTTTTATATTAGTAATAGAATAGTCAAAATCAAACATGCTGACTGTAAACAAACTTCTAGTAGACCCACTCGTACATAAATTTAACCAGTAAAATTTTAAATACAAACAAAGGCTTGCATTCTTGTAGAGCATTAATATTTTGTTATGTAAAATTTCTCTTTAACCCTCATTTCACTAATTGGGTATCACTTTGGTACCACATTCAAAAACACCGTTGTCATTAATTTGATAAATAATCATCCACTTACAACGCTGCTTTATGTTGTTTGACCACCACAAATAAAATGGACTAAGTTCAAGTTTTGTTGCACACATATATTTCATTTGTCAAGATTAAAGGCTCAAGGTAGCTTTTCTAATAGATATCTTTCCCGTAAACATTTTGTAACAATTGCTTTGTTTACAATGTTTATATTTATCAATTCTAAACAAGGTAAATATTGCCCCCGTTTCCCTACTGAATGCAATTTATTAAAATATCAGAATAATTGGAATAAATTTAAACATTGTTGTAGCAGTTTTGGACAACTACTAAAGCTAGCATTTGCTTTTATTGTTCGGTATTTTTGTTTTAAAAGTAATTTTCTCTTGAAGAAGTCTCACAATTAATCTTGAAAAATTGGTACGGAAATAAATCTCTTAGAGGGCCAGTAATTTGGAAAAAAATAAATAAGCACGCATATGCAGTGAAAAACATTTACAATATTTATATTTAAAATTAAATATAACTTGTTTATTTTAGCATAATTCTTTATTAAGCTGATATCTACAATTCAGTTCAAAAAGGACATTCACTTTACGCCAATACTCAACTTGACTACACTATCTGGTACGCTATTTGATCAATTTTAAATAGCATGGGAAATAATGTTTGATTAAATGCATATATTAAACAACAACTGACAGGAAGCGAAATATGCACGTACTGAGGCACACACACACATGCGTGCACAAACAATTCGCCATTTTATAATCAATATATGCGCGAACTTATTTTGTTCATTTGGCTGTTGATTATGGATGTTGTAACTGACAGCTTCCGCTGGGTGTAATTGTGTTTCGTCTCTCGCTTTTAAAAACATTTGTATATCAATACGTTATACAATTAAACAATCATTGATAGCGTGGGTAGTGATAATAATTCTTTAAATCAAGTTTGTCAGCTTGAAATAAACACCAATCCCATTTTATTTAACCAGTCGAACAACATAACAGCTGACTGTAGTTCTGCTATGTTTTTAGACTGGTTAAATACAATGGGATTATTGCTTTTTCAAGCACACAAACTTGAATTTAATAATTTTAAATCTCCCTAGTGTGTAGTGTTATGTTTTGAAATAAGGCGTTCTGCGATTGATCAAACGTTCTCCGCTTTGCCACCTATTCTTAGTCTAAAACACTGTCGGATTTTTTCATTTAGTGATTGACCAGTCCGCTTTGTATAGAGTAAATAGCAGATATTGTATTTTTATTTACTATTGTTATTTGACTGTTTGATGGCAAGTAGTTTATTCCTTCCATTTGTATCAGGAAGGCGTTTCGTTTTATAAAATTGCATAAATTTTGTTTTAGGCATCCAAGTACTCGCTGCCTTTTTAATTCGTCTAGTAAATATTTCAGATGATGCGTCTCCTATAAAAAGCAATCTGAAATATATCGCCTTTCGGTGTGCTACGGATTCACTGTTTTTTTTCTATGTTCATTGGTCAGGTGTACTTTCAATAACATTTCGGGATAACCGGTTTCTAGTAAAATCGTTATTTGGTTAGCCACTTTTGATATTGAAATTCTTTAGAACAGATTTGATTTATTTTCTATGGCAAATTTAGCAGAAAATTACATTTTTTGATAAATTGGAACAGCACGTGATAATGGATGTGTTACTCAATCAGTATCTATTTTCAGTTTACTTTCCTTTTTAGACTGTCCTCTTCTTACCTGAATATCATTACGCCGAGTTAAGGCATTGCGCTAGACTGGTGGTTTTCGCGTTCACAAGTAGACTGAATAGGATGATCCACTCTATTAATATATTTAAGCTTGTCATTTATTTCTACATCTTGATTAAAGGTTATGAAATTGTTATCAACAATCTGCAGATATGTATGATAGTGATTCTAACAAGTGGTTGCAGTTCTGATGTTATCAGGTAGAATATGCAAATAGCAGCCGAGAGTTTGTACACCACTATTCTATCGGCCTATGTAACATATTGTCTGTGGAATTTGAATAGAACATCTTTGGTGAATGCGTTGGGGAAATTTCTAAATGATTTGAAATTAGGGTAAACAATAGGTAGTTATTTTGTCAAAATGGATACTTAAAAACACATTTCTGTCGTCCAATAATAGCGTTGTTTTTTAATAGTTTAATATTTTATTTTATTTATAAACTCAACAATAGGCAGTTATTTTCGATGAATTTACAAAGGAAATTGATTATTTCGTCAAAATGGATAATTAAAGACATAGTTCTGTCGTTCATTTATAGTTTTGTTTCTTTGATAGTTAAATATTTTATTTTATTTAATAAGTCAAAAGTTTCTAGAAAAAAACTGCTTTACGTTTCAACTTTTACTGACTGTAATACTGGTTTTATTTTTACTGCCCGTTTGTCCTGTGGAGTAATAATCATTGACATTATTGGCCTTAATAGCAGCAAGTTGAAGAAATTGGGATATATAAAAACCCAATGTTATTTAGTCTGTCACAAAACATAAAAAACTACCATTAGTCGTACGACAGAATGAAGAAAATATGAATGATGTTTATCTCAAGTTCACCTATTTTATTTAAAGTAATGATATCACCACCAACGCAATCATTGATTGGTTTAGTTCTGAGTAGCAAGTTAGTTTGAAGCAATAGCGTCAATGGTATCATCCATTTGCTCAAATCTAATTCAACATAATCCATTGTTATGTAAGAAATAACTTGGTACTAGAAATGTCAAATTAATAATTAAATCAATAGACCTTTAGTTTGCTGAAAATTGGCATGTGTTGACAATTCGGTGAACTGTTCCACTATCATATAGAAATCGATATTCTTGGTAAATAGATTTAGTTATGCCCCCACCAGACGAAATTAAACTTTATTTTGTCTTGATAACTTCTCATCCATTTTATAATTTGCTCGTGCAATGCAAATATTTAAAAGGCTATCGAAAATTATAATTTTGAATAACTACTTCGAAATTAGCTGAATTAGTTAGATGTTAGCTAATTTGTTATATAAAATATGCCATTTCTTACTTCCGGTTATTCAATTTAAACGCAAAATGTCATTTTATTCTTTGTGTGCGCACTAAATTATCTAACGTTATATATATATATTCATTAAATATATCTAGTGGGGCCTTTTGTATTCATCAAAGTAAACTATGCCATCTTATTTTATGAAGGCCATCAATGATCGGAGCTTTCAAAATCGAACGTGAAATATTAGTATAGTTTTTGGGAGTAAGGGCCAAATCGTTGGGATAAATAAGTTGAAGCCAGACTTGCCTCAAAAGATGACTGGATGTAAAAAGGATGCCGTATAATATTCTTACGGCAAAGGCAGTTGAACCCGAGTTTTTATTTACACCCCAGATTTTATTTAAGCTTCTCTTATATTTACTATGACGCCGCAGGTAATAAGTCAATGTTCTAATTTAACCACAAAAATGTGCCACATCTAGGCATTATTTTTTTGAAGTTATTGTGGTCGTTTTGTTAGATTGTAAATGTGCCAACGTGTGTACATTCACCAGAATAAATCATAATTGTTTATATATTTTAATATTTGCTGTGCATATATTTACAACAGAAATCGAGTTCTCATGGGAAGTAAATGTTTTAATTATTTCTCCCTTTTATTTCAAGAAGCTATCAAACAGTGGGCGTTACGACTTTGAAATTAATATCTTAATGCAGATATTCCTTAACTTTACTATGTCTAGCACTTGAGAAGAGATAAAAGGGATTCTTCTGTACCATAGCTCGCCGCTCTACGAATCACATGTTCTATGAAGAATTCGGAATTAGACTTCTGGATCCCTTGCAAGCTTCAAATCCCAAAGAATTCAGCGTAATTTTTAATTTGGAGCTAGTATTTTAATTGATCTCTATAGTGATACCGCAAAAACTTTTCATGGATCTCAAGTAAACGTTGAAGTTTTTAGTTCATTTTCAAGGTTTTGAATCTCTATCAATTTAAAAGTTCGTCCGGCACTGTTCATATGATATCTTACTCTATCTTTGGCCTCATAATTTGGAAAAGTGAGAGGCTCTAATTATTTTAAGCTTTCCAAATGCGCTATGACAAAGTTTGACAGTAGTGAAGGTAATCTAGAGTTGTTTTTGAAAGAAGAAAATGCATTGATTTTGTTAGCATTGATTTTTCAGACCTCATTTTATAGCGTATGCTTTATAAAGCTTTAGCTTTCCTCGGAGAGTATTTTATAAAGTCTTCAAAGGTGAATTACATTTGCATAATACAGATTTAATATCAAAATAATTGAAATTATCTGTCTTCAATGAATCTGCCTATTGTATATTTGTAGAAGATTGTGGATATCGAGTTACCATGACTTCAGTATTGTAGAAGCGCAACAGGGCTCTAGTATAGGAGAAGTAACTTCTTCTAAGTCGGACTAATTTGGATAAAAATTTATCCGTTGCCAAAACGCTACACAGAATTTCACAGTAGATTAAGTCAAATTCGGGTCGAAATTCCATAAGGCAGACTCGGTATATATATTATATAGTGTAAGTAAGCGTTGAAGTCGCATTGTCGTAGACTTTATATGATGTTAGCTTCACTGTTGCAGGTTTACACATTCGTCTAGGAGATTGTACCGTCCTATTATTCAACATTCTTCGACAAAATATATAGTGGCTAAAGAGCGTAATACCGGCTCCTACTGATGAGTCGCCAGTAAGCACGAAACAAATGTGCATGAGATTATACTTTCCGAACATGCTGCCTTTGGTTTATCCTTCTGGTCACAACTAAACTAATTTGTTACTAGGTTCGCAACACCTAATACATACTTGCATATATATTAGTTCTTCGCAACAAACAGTATTTTGACCTGCCTATGTGTCTCTGTAATTAGCCTCTATATTGTATATTTGTAGAAGATTGTGGATATCGAGTTACCATGACATCAGTATTGTAGAAACGCAACAGGGATCTAGTATAGGAGAAGTAACCTCTTCTAAGTCGAAATAATTTGGATAAGAATTTATCCGTTACCAAAACGCTACACAGAATTTCACTGTTATGGGTTTTTGTAACAATAGGCGGTGCACCAAGACATTGCGCAAAGTGTATATCTGTATGTCGGTTCATGCATATCTTCCGACAGCAAAAGCCATTGTTCCGGAGTTATGCAATGATCTACGATGCGATATTTATTGGGATTATTTTTCGTTAGTTTTAAAAAAGTCGTCATCATTTTTCAGGATCGAGATAAAAAGATGCGCATCCCAGTCAGAAGGCCAGGTTTCTAATTCCGAGGTATTGCAGAATTATTTTTTTAAAGACTAAGCAGAACAAGGAATTGAAAACTTCAACAAGAGTTCCTTCGTCTTAGGCTGTTTTCTGTTTATCTAAAGCTTTTATTATTGCGAAAATGTCTACCTGTGTGGTGTATCGAAATTCACTTCAATCATTACAGCAGCAAGGACAGTGGATAGTTGTTTTCAGTGATTGATTGGCCTATAGAAGTGCTCCACCATTCTGATGACAATTTCATAGAGATTTTAGATAGGCTGGCTCGCCGCGTTACGCAAACTCAATAGAAATCCTTATTGGCTACCATAACCTGTATGTAATAATCGGCACATTTTACCAAAGTCAAAATATTGACATTATTCTCCATTTTGTTTGTCAACATTTACTTACATCGATTGCGATTTTTCTGTGCAAAACTTTTGTGTTTGCACTTTAACTTTTAATACTTTGCTGAACTTCTAAGACGTGCTTATTGTGTCAACGTACACCTGGAGACGTGGTACTGGGTAAAGTACAAAACAATGGTATGTTGCGTTTTGGTCCACCATTTTCTGATTTCTACTGTTCTCAATTCTGGCACGTATTAAAGACTGTGGCAACTCTTATGAATCTTTTGAAACTAAAAAGTATATATGACTTAAATTCACGTAAACTTTTAAAATCAAACGTCATAAGAATTTTTTATTAGGCTTTGCACCTAATAACACATTTGTTCAAATAGACCAGAAGGATAAACCAAAGTCAGCATGAACGGAAGGTATAACCTCATGTTCAAATTCGTTTCGTGCTTACTGGTGACTCATCAGTAAGAGCCGGTACTGCGCCCTATACCCACTATATATTTGAATGAGGAATATAGAAATGTGTAAACCTGCATGCGACTTCAAAGCCAACTCACTATATATATAATATACAAACCAAGCCTGTATAGGGTACCAAAACTATGGTTTCTGCGTCAGTACCTGATACCACCACTATGGTTTGCCGAAAAGATACATGCTACCAGTACTATGGCTACCGAGCTGTTACATGGTACCAGCACAATGGATTTAAAATATTCCAAAGTTCTTAAAAATTGAGAATTACGACTTCTGAACATCTGTTACTCCGACCTTGATCGATATCAGTTATCACATTTCGCGGTAATCATGACATAATTCAATTGAATATACAACAGTTAGCTACTATTTACTGCTGAAAGTTAAAACATACGCATTTGGGTATTAGGTATTGAGCGCCTAGTAACAAATTAGTTCAAATATGACCAGAAGGATAAACCAAAGACTGCATGAACGGAAGGTGTATCCTCATGTGAATTGTCTGAGTCTGATATTTGATTATTGATGTTAAGGAATAGTGAATGTGAAATTTAATTGAAAATCGCTACAATTTGATGGAGCATCAAAACCTTTCCATCATGATTCGCAAATGAGCCGGAAAGCAAAAACAAATAAATATCCATATCCCAAATCAAATAACTAAACGAAAACGCCGATTATGATCCTTAATGATGCAACAGCATATCAGGAACTTAGATGTTTGCGCCGCAAGTAATAAACTGCATCACTATCACTAGACATTTTAAGATTTTTTTAAATTTTTAGACAGCATTTGGCTTTATTAACCCTATCCGTCTAATAAAAACGTGTGCAAGATAACTGAAAGTATGAACTGGACATAAAGAAAGAAAATTAAACAGAGAAAACTTACTATAATGAAAATAAACTATTAATGAAACCATTAAATTGCAGAAATAATTGCAATTCAATCCAAACATTAGAAAACGCGTTGCTCTGGACAAACCGAGAATTGTGCACTATGGGTTAAATAAGAATAAGATACGTAAATAAGTGATACATTAAATAAATTTGGGTTTAACATGTAAAGGTATTTATGTGAATACCCTTTTACCTATAGCATAATAAATTCTGGCAAAAGCAATAAGCCTACGAGAATTCGTGCTATAAATAACGCTTAAGTAACGCAGTCTGAATAACTTTAATAAAAATAATACTCTAATTCAGACGGATTACTAATACTTTCCCAGTAATATATGAAAATGAGCTACGCTTGGCTGGACTAATCAGTTGAAACTATAGCGCCTAGCCACTAAATAGACGATAAAAATGTGAAAAAATTGAAAAAAAGTGTATAAATCTTTTACTCTATTAAAATCAATACTGCTAAATTAATTTAAACACCAATCTTATTATATCAATACACGGTCAGTTTTTAGGATTCACTTTTATTAGGTCCTATTTAGGGACATTTTATTCCTACAGTTTTAGTTTCATGCTTATTGATTTTAATAATGCTAAATTTAGAAGACATGTTTCTCTAAAATTCATTTCCGTTTGTTTTATTTATACATTATTGTACAATAGCTAGTTTTGACTGGTTGCGGGCATGCTAAGTTGCAATTATTGTAATTTGTGGAATACAAAGTACTTTTATTATTTTGGAGTTAAACCGTTTTCTGGAATACTCTATAAAGTTAATAACTTTGCATAATAAACTTTTATTCCACATATTATTTCTTTTGGAAGTAACAACTTTTTTCCTTGACGTAAACGATACTACCGGGCTGTAACATTTGATACGTTATATATATATATATATATATATATATATATATATATATATATATATATATATATTATAATATCCATTCCCTTTTAATTTAACACAGTATTCTTATAATTAGGAAAAGCACAAATAACAAAGTGGATAAAGGCCATTTATTTCGTGAATACTAATAATCTCTTATACAATCATACATATTTATACATTTTGGGTTTTCAATTGATTATGCTAGTGGTAACAAATCTGACTCGTTTTTACTGCTGTTTCTTGTTTTGACTAGTTGGTGAGTGTGTATGCGTTTGTGTTTGTGTGTATGCGTGTTTGCATGTAAAGGTCATTCTCGCAGTATATATATATATATATATATATATATATATATATATATATATATATATATATATATATATCATCATAAAGAAAGCATTTTATAAGATATATTTCCTTCGTCCTTATTGTGAACTCAACAAGTACTGTCCAACATTTTGCTTCAGACGGAGCTCGAACGGCAGCAAATTTCTTTTTGGGTCTGGAACTCTGTCCACTGCAGTATCCTTCCGCAAACTACAGACACTTTTTAAGTATATACTAACCTACGCTGTTGATTAGTCTTACCTTTAGGTGGAGCCTTGCTGACATCCCTTTCGACATTGATATAACTAGCCATGCAAATAATTATAGAACAGACAATGCCTCACCTGGTGAAGTGCTATTTAATCGACAATTTATACATTTAAACAATCTTTCGTTGCGCGAAATGCTGTCACAAATACTTAAATCAAATTTGCTAGCTAGAAGTAAAAAGAAATCCTTTTGTATTTAACCAGTCGTCGAACAACATAGCTAAACTACCGTTTGTCGCGTTTTGACCTTCCATGATCACCATTAGAACACGATGGAAAGCTGACTAGCGAGGATCAACCTCCAAGAATAACGTATGCGAGACTACTAGATATGCGGCACACATCTAGTAGTCTCGTATACGTTATACTTGGCTATTGTTCCACTTAAACTCACAACCATAATTTAAATAATTATCAAACCCGCGCAGTCAATGATTGTTTTGCTTACGATAATATTTAATGAGACGAAAATGATACACCATGTTGTTTATCATATATGCGGCAGGGTGACGCTGTGGATGGAGTTCAAAAGTCCGAGGCAAATGTGCCCCGGTTGAAGCGCCGTGTGCGGCAAAATTCTGGACAATACTTGACGATAAGGACAAAATCTTTTATACTGCTTTTTTATACCGAAAAATATATCTATTAACGAAGTTCTGTTTATTTCAAGCTTGGAATCTTGATTTAGATAATTGTTATCATAACTTGTACAATCACTTATTATCTGACCTTTGGATAATTTAGTTGTGCGTGTGCTTAAGTGTGTTTGCCTCTGCATAATTGTTTTCCACTTCCTTTTCGTTTTTGTATGATGCATTCATTTAAAATCGTATAATTACCTATTTATATTAAATATTCTTTATAGAAATTCGAAGATATTGCAATCCAACCGGTGAAAATAAAATGGTCATTTTATTACTGTTGTATAGACCTACTTTGTAATGAAGCTAAGTTAAAATACACTTCATATTTTTCCAGTTCCATTCCTAATACTATAAATGATTATACTCGAAATTAAGTATAATTTATATACAGTATCTGAACGAATTTCATTTGATTGTTTAATTGTGGAAAAAGTATTTCACAACTGGAAGATTCTGTAATAGGCAATTCTTTGTTATGTTTTACTATGAAAACAGCAAATATTTTAAAGTGCGACGTTTTCAACAATATTAATTGATTAATTCTGTTCGTGGATGTACCTCCACATGTTCGTATTTGTGCATTCATATTTTTGTCTGTGATAAACTATAAACCTTATTTTATTCTCCATCGATTTTTCAAATATGATATATGAAATACCAGATGGTACGGTCAAGATGAAATCGCACAACTGTGTTGTAAAAACATAATTTGATAATGAATCCATTCCTTAATGTACGAAGTAGGTCTTAAATTAAATTATGAGGCCGACTGAAAACAATGATTTCACATAAATAGAATAAATTTGACACGTAAAAGAGATGTTTTTAATAATACAATTTAAATTACCAATATTTCCACACGCATTTTATAATTAAACTGCAGTGGCTACAAATAGATCGCGTAAATCCCTTGCGTTTATACGAGGACAATCGCATGATGGCCGGGTTCTCGTTGAAGTCTCTTTTGTTCAAGAACGAACAAGGTGAAGAAGCACCCACAAAGGATCTGAAAACTCCGGATATCGCTACGTCAACTGAAGCCATAGAGCAGACTGATGTCGAAGCAAAAGTTGGAGACTGTTTAAGTGAGCCAAGCAGCTGTCGTCTGACAACGCATCCTGTTGGAACTCTTCTAGTAAAGAACGCCTGGAATGAACTATTACAGTTGGCGGAATCCAAAAAAATAGAGCCATGGATTGATAGCGAATGGAGTTTTGAGGAGGTCAGTTCTGAACCGATTTCATTACCTATTTAAGTTTAAATCTTATACAGACGGCTTGGAAACATTTATTTAAAGATAAACTAAACGCTAATGTGAGTAAAAGGTTTATTTTTTATTATCGTTTGCATTAATTTCAGCCTAAGTTACATTAAATAAGCATGATATTTCGCAGCTTCATAGCTGCATAATTTTGAAACTCTCAAATTTAAGCAAAAATAAATGAAGGATAACAAACTCACATTGGTTGCACGGACGTTGAGAACAATAATTTAAATCAAGGTTTCAATTTGCATGTAAACACCAGTCAGTATAAACTAATTTTTATATAATGTAGAAAAGGCAATGAATCAAGTAGTCCAGTTTCGCTCTTATTGGGAAATCGTCACGTACTGTCCAGAACTTGCCGCGGAAAGGGCTCAAAACTGGACATGAAGGCAAAATCTGGACAGTACATGAAGAGTTCTCTATAAAGACGAAACCGGTCAACTGGGTGTATTTCTTTCTGTACATTATAAACTGCTTTGTTCATGCTGGCAAAAGTATGTATATAATGGGACTGATGTTTACATCAAGATCGTTACCTTGATTTACACGATGAAGGATGATGATGCATGATAGTGAGGCATGTATCTAGCCACGAAAGAACGCCCTATTTGAACCCCACAAGGAAACTCTGTCATGTTGGCTTCAATGCGCCAAATACGCTAGACCCTGGGAGCTAACTAGAGAAAGTGAAATTTCCAACGAAATTACCCTACAGCTTACAAGGTACTGCTTTCTTTCACGATGTCAGACTGCTATTAACTGTGCAACTAAATGAGAATATGACTACGAAATAGGGTGCTCTGCAATAACCGTGTACTCATACCTACATATAGTAGGATGTGATGCATTTAATACAGCGTTACAAATACATACGGATGGACGTATTGATTCTCTTCTAGAAAGAGGTCCAATTGTGTACTACACAGCTTGATTGTAGCTAACATTAATTTTAATCGCAGTACTACATGCTGTCGATCTTGTGTCTATTTAAAGCTCGTATAATCATCATCGTCAATATCAAAAATTCCATTAATAACTGATGCTTCACGGCCAAATAATTATGCAGTGAAGAGTTTTATTTCTTGGAAAAACAGTAAAACTAAATTTTTTTAAATAAGAAAAATTATTTAAAAAATAATAGTAAAAATTTTAAAAATGATTTATATAAAAATATTTTAAAGGAGATTGATTTATGACTGGGAGGATCTAGTTAATGAGTATATTCACTAAGAATACGTACAGAAACGTGGCAAATTTAACCTCCATGACACCATGGTGGTCAAGTCAGCACCAAGGCAAGGCAACATGGGCAATGCAGGTTTCTTACGGTTTTTGCAGTATCACGTTACAAGCACAACTGAACCTTACAGCTAACAAAGAAAAGAACATTACGAAGATGATTTTACTAAAAATCTGCAACACGATCAGCACTGAGCTCGTCCCTATGCCAGATTGCGTAGAATTTCCAACCAAAAACTAAGATGAGCACGTGGAACCCATCCCTTTAGAGGAGCGGATCCTATACTACAAATGTAGTTGACTTTAGCTGTTTCTTGCATGTAAAAATCTAACAACTTTGTTTTTTACACCAATCACGCGTTGAATGAGAGTATGATACATACGCAAAACGTGACCGCGCCTACTCAGTTGATGAAGCCTTATATTTTGTCAAACGAGGAGCACTTTTAGTCAATAAAAAATACGTGTACGGATGTCAGTATTGGTTATTCGTTTTTGGTAATCTACATGCGATATGCTTCTAAAAGTCGACTGGTACATAATGAAAGTGCACGTATAGATACATTGTAAATACGAAATCTAAGGCAGAGTGAAATACTCGCGTTTCACCATAATTGACGAAGGTTGGAGAAATTTACCCTAGCTTTCGCGATTCTCGTACACACCTCGTCAGCTATGTTGCCTGTGTTATTGATAGAGCTGCGAAGGGCTATAAACCTGTCAACTATGTCCAGATCTTCACTTTGCAGTCAAAGATTTGGAGTGAGCGACGGGTGATCCTGTATCTTACATCTAGAGGATGCAAATTTCATACTGGCAAACGGAATGGCGACTGATAATCTATTCAAGGTGGCTTGAGGAGGATCTGAATTGTTGAATAATAGTATAATGTCGTCTGCATAATCAAGTTCAACTTATCTACTGCCCGAACGAATTTCGACACCTACTCCCCAAACGTAGGGAAGTGAGCTGTTCCTAATAATATCTATTACAAAATTAAACAAAAATAGGGACCGTGGACAGCCTTGACGAACGCCACTGCTATTAATAAAGTTTGCCTTAATTTATTGGAAACCTTTATGTGATCATAACTGCTTGTGTAGAAAATATTTATAATATTTATAAACTTGGTAAACATACCGCTTTTCGACGGAATATAAAATAAACATTGCGCTCCACTGAGTCAAATGCACCCCTGAAGACTAGAAAGAGGCGTACTGTTGGACGTTGATATACATGTTGCTGTTCAGTAATTTGCCTTAATGTAAAAATATTATCTATACAACCTCGTCCAGAACGAAATCCGGCTTGTTCTTCCCTAGTATGAGATTCACGCGAAACGCATAGATGGCGTAAGATAATCGAAGAAAATAATCTAGATACGAATGGAGTCATGCTTATTCTACGATGGCTATCAAACGAATTACGACCGTTTTGTTTGAAGATGGTCGACTCAACCAAGCAAGCGACACAGTCTACTCATTCTATATAATAAAAATATGGTTATTCAACGTTTCATAAATAATGTTGCTACCGTCCTTAAATAGGCTCTGATACAAATTCTCAAGTCCTGCATCTTTGCGATATTTAAGAGATAGAATTGCATTCCATAAATCTAACGTTGATGGCTATTCGAAATTAACATTTGACACTGTTCTACAGGCATAATTTTTCGGAACGGAGTTGATACAGGTGCTAGAGGAAATCGATCTATTATGTGTTCAGTCAACCTATCCGAACGACTTACGTTATTGATTATAAGATGGTTGCTACTGTCATTTATAGTTTCACTATCCTTTAATTTATCAGATCTTTTGCGAAAATAAGTTGGAGCTAATATCGGCTATTGCCTATTGCGAACACTCCTTCCATCCCTACGGCCTTGCTGTTCCAAAAGAAGTCAAGTTCAACTTTTAGACTGTGTTTAAATTGACGTCGTAAAACTCTACGAGAATTATTACAAACAAAGTCTGCAAGAATTTAGCGCTCACATTTAAGAATCTCTATAGATTATACATTGATCAAATGACTATTTGTATGAGAGCCTACAATTCAACATGGTGGAAAGATCTTGAGCTGTAACCACTAAGTCCCAGATTCCGGAACAGGTGTGCTCAGGTTCGAGCCCTGTCCGCGGTAAATTCTGGACAGTATGTGATGAATTCCCAATAAGGATGAAACCGGTCTACTGGATGAATTTCCTTTTCTACATTATATAATTCTTAGTTTATACTGACAAAAGTCTGTATATATTGGGACTGGTGTTTACGTCAAGATCTCAACCTTGATTAAACTACGTTTTAGCACCGCCCGTGCAGACAATGTTCGTTTGATTATATAAGAGTAGTAACTGGTTTACTTGACGAATTACCTTGGCTGCGAATGCAATGTTATTCTTGTACTGACAGCAGATATATATATATATATATATATATATATATATATATATATATATATATATGTATGTATATATATATATAATAAAATAATGTCATAACATCATTAGATCAATAAAACATTCCCAAGTGGAACGATGTCTGTTCCTTAAGGATAGATCAGGAGTGACCAGTGTTAGCTAAGGGTGGAAAGCAACGCCAAATTAGCCATAGCTGAAGGAAATACTGAACAATAACATAAATTGGAATGTGTCTGAAATTTAAATGTAGTGCATGGCTTTGTTGACACAATAATTGAGTTGCAATAATGTGATGTAAATGTGCCCAAGGTCTTGCCTCGGTCGCCACAATTCTGTCGAGAACTTGATGAACGTCTAATATGAATGAAGGCAACTTACTTATTTAATCGCATTTGCTACCGCATTCAGTGTTAAGTTTATACTGAAAAGCACTCACAAACATACATTTTTGTAAGTGTATGTGCGTGTACATAAATATAAATTTTAGTTTTATTTTTTGAATTTTTAATTAGAATTGAATAATAAATTGTGTATTGATGCGTACAATTATAATAAAGTAATTATGTATAATAGGATTTCCTCATTAGTTTGTTTTTTAAAACTTGTGATGATGGATGAACTGAAGGAGGTGGTCGCCAAAGGCTATCGAGATATCTTGAAGAAAAAAACAATTTGAATTCAGCCTGTATTAGTCAAAACGCAAATCAGGTAATATATGTAATGCAGTTAGAAAATGCGTACGCAACTCGAAAATAGTATCCAGAACATTATATAGTCAATTATTAAAATAAGAGACATTAAATTGGATTATTTAAGTGCATTTTTCAACAACAAACAGGAAACGAGACACTCTTTAACTCAAGTTTGCGAGCTTGGAGTGAACACAAATCCCTTTGCATTTAACTGGTTGTTGAACAACATAGAAAAACTACCATCAGAATCTGGATTGTCGAATAATAATAATAATAATAATAATAATAATAATAATAATAATAATAATAATAATAATAATAATATACTTTCTGCATAGTCAATATTAACTAACTTACGGCTCGGGCGAACTTCAACACTTGAATCTTAAACGTATGGTAGTGCGTTTTTCATAACAACATCTATTAAAAAATAAACAAAAATGGACAAAGTGGACAGTCTAGACAAACACCATTGTTGGTAGTAAAGATGTGTGTTAATTCTCTGTAGACCTTAACGCGAGCAGAAATATTTGTGTAGAGAGCGCGTATAATATTTGCAATTTGGGTGGGCACACCACTTTTCATCAGTATACCGTCTATAACATTGAGATCGAGAAAGGCACATACTGAAACAGACACACATCCACAAATTTACATTCAAACCAGGTACGAACTAATTATTAATTTAAGTAAGTATTAAGGATGCTATGGACAATGGCTTTCGCTTTGCGTAATAATTTTTCGTTTTTGCTCCGAAAGACTCCTGCAATTCCTCTAGATTTCGCATTCTTTATTTTTATGCAAAATGTGTTCATTTATTGTGGAAACGTTCTCCCCTTCGGCAGCTGTTTTTGCCCACGGTGCTCTTTAAGTAGTTTCTTTAATAATCGGTCAGTCCGGCTACAAAGCACACTGAACTGTAGTTGCATTGTTTATGAGAAAGCAATATTTGGACCTTTACATAAACACCTAACCCATTATGTACATACAATGTTCAGTATAAACTAAGTATTATATACTGACAAATATTTTTACCTACTCGATCAGGTGTTTATATCAAGATCGCAACCTTGATTAAAAGTAATTTTTATCACCACCCGTGCGACTGATATTCTTTTAATGTTTGGACCGTTCGATTGCAAGTATATGTTTTAAATTTAAGCTTATCAGATGTTTCGTCGTGTGAATAAACAACGGTTTTGCATCCGAAAATTCACCTTTTTTATTCCTGGAGTAAACATTTCAGATAGTTCACCTCTTCTTTTACCTGTTTCATGCAAACTTGCTTAATAATAGCTTTCTGTTTCAATAAATTATTTATTTATTAATTTAATTTCCATACATAACTTTTTGAAGTTGCCTAAAAATTCCTTAAAACGACACATGCAATTCATCTATTAAGCTATGCTTTCCATTTCTTTAAATCAAGTTTGCGTGCTTGAAGTAAACACCAATCCCATTGTATTTAACTTTCCATTTGTTTGTCAATTTTTCGCTTTTAGTAACTAGATTTGGTATGTTATTAATAAGCATCCACATGAAGCAGACGCTAGCCAAACATAATCTTGGCATAACTTATAATGACAAACAATTCACGAGAGTTATAAAATAATAACGGAAGCATGCTGTTGGAAATGGATTTTCTTCTCTATTTTATGCGTTGTTTAGCCTGTACCAACAGTGTTTATATGAAAAAACCTACCACAATAATAAATAGGCCTGCCATTTAGGGATAGCACATTAATTTGCTTGCATCTCCACCAGGTGTGTATAAAATAACTGATTAATAGTCAATGATAATTATTTATATAATTTAATTCGCACATCTAAATATTCTATTGTTGAAATCAATGACAGGGAAATGTCAAATTTAGTGATGATATAATGAAAAGAATTTAAATAAATAAGCATTTTTAACCTATGAATTTACAAAAATATACAAGATAGTTAGTGTGAACAAATAAAACATTTAATGGCGCAATCATTGATTCAGTGATCCACTGATATATGATATTTCAATCATATTAGTAATCCGTGGGCATCAGTAAACACATTTAGATCAATTCAATGACATTAGAACATTTTTTGCGCTGAAACATGCCATTAGCAAACAATATGTTGACCTTTTATAAGACTGCGCAGCCACAGGCCTTTCAAAAGAATGCGCATTAACTAAATTTTAGCATTTTTATAACTATGAAATATAAGAAAAGTTTTAGCACATACGATTTGTCCAACGCTACTTGGCTAGATATATATTGGGTTGGACAATAAGGCCAACCTCTACTAACCACTAGCCAGTGAGAACGAAATGATACTGTACATCAATTTATTATTCTGCAAATGTTTCGTTCTACAAAGAAGCAGCGATTCGGTGAAAATGATCGCGGGGCTATGAATTGTCTTTACAGTTTTGCGTCTGAATACATTTTATTAGATTCAACAACAAGCTGCGTCTACGTAGTGCTATGTAATTAGTCACTCTAACGTAATTTAAAATTAAAGTTGAATCTGCATTTATTCAATGTATGATCGAATTCACGCATGCCAAAGCATATGCCTTCCAGATGTTAGCAAGAACGAAATAATACTGTATATCAATTTATTATTTTGCAAATGTTTAGTTGCACTGGTGTTTATAACCCACAAAATCATGTCAATTGTAATAAAGACGAAATGTTCAAAGATTTCCTCATTTTTAGTTTCAATTTCTCCAAGAATTAATACAATTATAGTGTATAATTTATTTGGTTTAAAACTCAAACTAATAGCTACTCGTTGTAGCGGAATTCTCGTTTCCTGTTCGTTTATACCCTCTTTATGGCATTGTCAAGCCAAAGATTGATTCTCATTTGAGTTCACTCTTCCGGCTGTTGGGATATAAATGTGTTTCAGGCTAAAAATAAATTTCTATTTTAACACTGTCGTCAACTGTGATGAAATCATTTTAATTCAATTACTTGCGTTTGGATGACATGTGATGGATGAGTATATGCGCTAAAAATTATCCTGGGTGTGCTAAAGATTACGTGTGTTTGTGAATACGCGAGTAGAAGCGGAGGCAACATAGTTCGTGTTAGTGGTTTATATACTTCGAAACTGGTTCACTCATCTCGATGAAGGATAAAAGTAAAATTAAATGCATAAATCACATTTGCGAACTTTTGATACATTTTTTTGTATTTTACTTTATGTTGACAAACATTGTTTAAATAGTCTCAATTAACATCCTCGAAATCAGCGATTTCTCCAAAAATATAGATTATTTACAGATTTATAAGTGAAATTCCAAGTGAGTAGAATTACGGAGCAGAAGAATATTGCAAAAAATGTCTTGATTTTTAAATGTTCCTACGCTTTTGTATTTAAATACATCTAGATTACCTTCGTTTCATAATGGGGCCAAGTTAGCTGCAAGGTTTGGTTTGTTTAAGACTTGATACAGTGAAAGCCACAAGGAAGCTGTATTGTTGATGTTGCCTTGCCCTAATGCTTGATTTGGCCCGTATCCATAGAAATTCCGGCCTGATGATCGGCGGGCTCAAGCTAGTCAACCTGGGATTGGTAGCATAAACCTTTCCGGGTCATAAAGAGACACAGCCATCACCCCGTTTCATGTGAAGCCTCGAGTTTGGTCTAACTGCACAGTAACTTTGTTAAATGTGTAGTGACGGAATGAGAGCAAGCGTTTCAGACGTGAAGGCCAAGTTTCGGCTGCTGAAGGAAACTGGCCACTAGCATCTGGGCAGAGAGAGCTCATCAGCCTTGGTTGGCAGACTATCTAGGGGAAGGAATGGGCGACCTGGTGTTCTTTTGCAATCCACATATAGCCATGACAAGTACAATTTACAATAATTACATACTTCATTGGCCGTCGCGCAGAATAAAAAGGGTCGCCCTATCTGCTGAGCCACGCAGGGTGGATAAGCTAAATCGGACTACTGCAGGCAACTTTATCTCCGATTCTGCCTCTTCTCCTTCCCCTTCCTCTTCTCAATCTAACAATAACACTCTTTTAGATACTATAAAAATGTTTGGTTTAAATCATAACACTGAGCCCAAAACCAGGTTGCCAAATATCAAAAATGGTTCTAGTAGACGATCATTCATTAAACCTAGGTTAGGTTTTAGTGAAGCGCATTTATTTGTGCGAAAATTAAAACAACTTGGACAGCAAGAATCTCTTGCTCGTACGTTGGATAAATAAGAAATCGACATATGTTGCGTATCTGAAACCAGAAAAGAGGATCCTACGTGGATTATAGAACTGATTGCATCATCCCTATCTACGAGTTATTGGTTTCGAACATCTGGTGCCACAGAATTCTCTCAAGCCGGTAAATGGGGCGTAAGTATTGCCCTTAGCGCGCGAGCTGAATCTTGTTTAATTGAATGGATCCTTTTGAGTAATCGATTGTGTGCGGCACGTTTAAATACATCTACTAAAATCAAAGCAAAAAATCGTTATCATCGTTGCCTCTTCGTTGTATCTGCATATACTCCTAGCGATTGCAGTACAGAAGAAAGCAAGGACGCTTTTTCCCCGAATTAAGCTCCTTACTAAGTAGAGCACGAAGTTCAGATAAAGTCCTCGTTATGGGTGACATGAATGCTCAGGTTGAGCGCTTAAGTAACACAGAATTTCATTTAGGTGGAAGATACACTCTTATGTCGACTCGGACCATGCACTTATCCGTTGTAGATTTGCACTAAAATTTCCGGTAAATTAAATAAGAATAAACCCCAAATTTATGTAGGCAAACTCGAACAATCGTCCTTCCGACAAAATTATGAAAATATTCTAAAGGCTAATCAAACTGGTTTAGATGGCGAAAATCCGAATATAATTTGGTGCAAGATAAGTTCCACTATGCACAATGCAGGTAATACTGTATGTGGCATTGCAGGCCCCCGTAGAAATAATCACTGGCTCTCTATAAAATCAATGGAGATACTCGAAATAAGGCGCTAAATTCCACCTGGCTCGAGTAATAATAATACCCGTCGCAATATAAGACTCCATCTTAAGCGCAGTCTAAAAATCGATCTCGAAAATTTTGGACGAGAAAGGCTGAAGAAATAGAATTATCTTTCGCGTCAGGTAATGGTCGCTATTTGTTCCAACTTATCCGCGCAACAGGACCGAGAAAATTAAAAGTTAGTGAAACTATAAATGATAGTAATACCGATTTAATGACCGATAAAATAAGTCGTCTTGACAGGTGGGCTGAACACTTTAGAGATCAATTTTCTTGGCCACCCGCGTCATTTCCGATTCCCGAAAGCATGTCTGTATCAACAGTGTGGAAAGTTAGTCCCGAAGAACCATCCGAGTTAGAAGTACGTGATGCAATCCTATCTCTTACACGCCGCAAAGCTGCAGGCCCCAATGATTTGCTTCCAGGATTGTTTAAGGATGGTGGCGATATAATTTCAGGAGCGTTGACCAAACTTTTTCGTACTATATGGAATGAGGAAATCGTACCACTTGATTGGAAGGAGTCGACCATCATCTTCAATAAAGGCAATCGTAATTCGTGCGATAACCATCGTGGTATAAGTTTGACTCCGGTCGTATCAAGGTTATTTGCTTCGATTATCCTACGTCGTCTTAGCGCTTCACGTGAATCACATACAAGAGAAGAACAGGCCGGATTCCGCGCAGGACGAGGTTGTATAGATAATATTTTTACGTTAAGGCAAGTTCTCGAACAGAGACATTTATATCACCGTCCCACAATAGCCGTCTTTCTAGACTTCAAGGGTGCATTTGATTCGGTGGATCGCAATGTTTTATTCCATATCTTGTCGAAAAGCGGTGTGCCCACAAAATTTGTTAATATTATACGAGCTCTCTACACAAATACTTCTGGTCGCGTTAAGGTCTACAACGAATTAACGCATAACTTTACAACCAGCAGTGTTGTTCGTCAAGGTTGTCCACTTTCCCCATTTTTGTTTAATTTTGTAATCGATGCTATTATGAACAACACTCTCCCACACATTCAGGATGCTGGAGTTGAAGTTCTCCCGGGCGATAAACTAGTCGATCTTGACTATGCGGACGATATCGTACTATTATTCGACAATCAGGATGCTGCCCAGGCCACCTTGAATAGATTAACAGACGTTGTTCCGTCTTTCGGTATGAAATTCGCACCCTCTAAATGTAAGATACTGTTACAGGATCACCCACCACTCACTCCAACGTTGCGACTGCAGAATGAAGATCTTGACATAGTCGACAGGTTTACATATCTTGGGAGCTCTATCAATAACGTAGGCAATATGTCCGACGAGGTGAGAATACGGATCGCGAAAGCTAGAGTAGCTTTCTCGAACCTTCGTTATTTATGGAGAATCGAGGTCAATAGCGATTTTTTTTGCAGATGTCTAGTAGAATCATCTTCGTAACTTTCTATTCTTAGTAGGGCAAAGTTAGTTGCGAGGTTTGGTTTGTTTATGACGTGATACAGTGAAATCCACAAGGAAGCTGTATTGCTAATGTCGCCTTGCCCGAATGCTAACTTGGCCATAATAGTGTTGGGGAGAGGTTTAAATTGCCTCATTTTTGTGAGTTATTCTGATAAATTTACTCATATTAGCAAGGTATTCCTTCTCTCTCTGCCTCTCTCTCTCTCTCTCTCTCTCTCTCTCGTAAATTTCACTAATAATTTGTTTAAATTCACTTACATACTTTTTTTCACTCCTTATGGTTAAATGGCAGTGAAACATTAGTCACTTTTGACTTGTGTATGCTAGATTTGGCCATAATGGTGTTGTGGAGAGGTTTATTGTGCCTCATTTCTTGGAGTTATCTTGATAAATTTACTCATAGTAACTAGGTACTCCCTCTTTCTCTCTCTCTTAAATCTCACCAATAATTCGACTAAAATATTATTTCTTTTTTCATATTTTTTTCTCTTCTTATGGTTATATGGCAGTGAAACATTAGTCACTATTGGCTTTTGTATGGCTGGGCATGATGTTTGTGTACACAAATTGTGTTTCACTTGCGCCAGTCTGAAAGAATGTTAATTAACCACGCGTTCTCATAAATTATTCACCAGCGTGCCAACTATTTATCACAAATTTCACATAAGTAAGCAGGACAGATAAAGATGTTAACTGCCAAGCTTCATTTAAAACCTTGAGTCAGTTGCGAGGACGAGTCTTTGTTATTTCCCAATATCGCATTTTGAGTTAAGCAACAGCTGCTTCTATCGCCAGTCATATTCACAATTTGTATTTTAATGAAAATACTTTAAAATCTTCATCATGCTTATGCGCATGGTGCATTATAATACTAAGAGAAAATTAAAAACCACAGACATAGTTAATCATATGTTGTTATTCTGTCTATATATGCATAGGCTATACAATTTAACAATAATTGATTGCGCGGGTGGTGGTAACAATTCTTTAAATCAAGTTTGCGAGCTTGAAGTAAACACCAATCCCATTGTATTTAACCAGTCGTCGAACAACATAACAAAACTACCGCCAGCCGCAACGCACTGACGCGTTTCGACCTTCCATGATCATCATCAGAGTACGACGGCAAACTGACTATCGAGGATCAGACCGCATTGAATATATATGGAAATCAAAGTTAGATATGCGGCTCTCACCTCTAGCAGTCTTGCATACATTGAACTTGACCGGAAATGTCGGCTGCACAATTTCTATGCAGTCACGAACATTAATTGTTTGCAGCTTTCGCCACATATACATATATAGGCAATACAATTTAACAATAATTGATTGCCTGGCAAACTTCTGACGAGATTTTATACTAATATTCTTTTAACACTATTAAGTAATATGTAACCACACGTATGCCTACATTCCACTCACGTTTGTGTACTTTATGATTGTGTGGTATTGAAGCATCGTTATTTTATTCACATTTTTAGATGGCCTTAGATTGATTAAACTTTCTTTATAGTTTATAAATAAACTCGACTCCTAGACTTCGGGAAATTAATTCAAGTTTAGCCTTCATTTTAACCAGGCTTTTTCTCACATAAAATGTGAGATATCAAGATAAATTTTTATAAACGATAAACAATATATTCGGCTATCAAACTATAAGATGTTGATATGAAAAAAATCCGTATGCTGACTCAAACACATGAATAGCTATTCTTTAAATCAAGTTTGCGAGCTTGAAGTATAAGCCAATCACATTGTATTTAACTACTCGTCGAACAACATCGCTAAACTGACTCCTCGAATTATGAATGAGATCTAACGGTAAATTTGATCAAGCATAAGTTATAGGCGTTACATTTTTTTACATTTCTCATTTTAAAAACATTAGTGGTTATTATTTTCTAAAAAAACAAACATTATTTTTTCCGTTAAGGTGAAAGAAGCCATGCAAAAGCTACAGGATCGCACGAATATTGGAAAAGTCGTTTTGCACCCTAACCTGAAGCCAAAGAAGGTTCGTTTATGTAGCTCGGTTTGATTTTGAAATAATAATCGTCCTTAATATACAAATTTTGTGTTAAATATATCGTAAAACAGATATATATATATATATATATATATATATATATATATATATATATATATATATTGTATATATATGTGTTGTGTGTGTATATAGTGTACTTAAGCACACACAAACACGCATCCACACGAAATTAGTCAGTTTATGTTCGAATTGTGTACTAACTTCTTTTAACTATTAAACTCAGGATGTTACATACAACAACCTCCGTTGTGCGCATTTCTCTCTCTGTTTCTTCTTAGAAAAAACCGGAAGTCCGCCTAAGTCGGTTTGATTTGTATAAAAAGTTTATTCATCTAATGCGGAAATGTTCTCCCCCATGCCATCTGTATGTCGTCTTGAATGTTCGGAATTCGCTTCCTTAGTAAACGGCTATTACGGCCTACTTTACGCATTCAGCAGTCATGAAAATTTTATAAATAAAAGATGCTGGACTGTTCAATTTCAGGGAGTTTATTCTTCAAATTTATGTTAACCAGACATTTTCCTGTAAAAACAAACATCAATTGTGTATTAGGCATTCGAAAGGTCAATACTTCTATAATTTTTCGCGTAAATTTTTCGGATGGTGCATCCGCTTTATAAGGTATACTGTCATATATTATCTTTAAGCTGTATGCGGTTTCATTCATTTTATGTCGTTATTTATGCTGCATGTGTTTGTTTCAAAAATTTTTTAGCGATGCCCGTTTTCTTATAAAGCTATTTTGTAGCACTGCCAGTTCTTGATATTGAAATTCATCAACACAAATTTTAGTTATTTTGTAGGATAATTTGTGTATCAAATTTGACATTTTAGAAATTGTGGTAGTAATGGATGTGTTTTCCAGTCTCTGTCCGCATTCGATATATTGTCCAATTTAGAATGCCATCTTCCTGTCTCAATAAATACGTCAAGGAAAGACAGCGCGTTTTACGGAGGGCTCTTGTGCTCGCAAGAGCACCAAATGTGTTTGTCCATATTGTTAAAATCTTTAATTGTGTCATTTCTTTCGATACCTTTATTTATTACTGTAAAGGTATCATCAGACATGTATGGCAGTATTTCTGAATAAGTGGTTGTACCTTTGATGTTTTCAAATAGAGCATGTAGACATCGGCTAGTAGACTTGCTAATAGACTGGCCATCGTAGCCCAAACGACTCGCGTGAAATGAAGCTTGTTCATTATAATGCGATTAATCTATAAATCAAATGTAATATACCCATAAATGGGTACCGAAATATTTCTGGGTGGTAAAGGAGCTGGGAGGACCAAACTATTGTGCAATTCCCAATATAGCCCTACTTTATTTATTTTACTGTTTATTAAATTATCATTGATACTATTCAACAACACAAATCAACTTATATATCCGCGAATTTTTTTTAGCACATACCGATGTTAGGGCAAAAGCATTTGTAAATAAAATTAATATCTATGAAAATGTTTGTTAAAACATTAACAAGCATATATTTAATTTTTCTTATTATTTAACAGGCAACCGAAGAATGAATTTCGGCGTATACTTCAAGACATTGATAGATTTCAGCATCATCGGCATCACTTGCTGTCGATTAAAAAAAATAAAACACGATTCACTTTTGAGACTGGCTGCACGAAATAATGCGTGAATATAAAAATAAACTACTACACATTCCATTTGTTAAACTCCAACCTGGTACAGTCTTATTTTGTTTAAAAATTCAGACTAAAGATACCTTTTTTATGTGAGTTTTCCTTGGTGTAATGTATTATCTTTCAAAGGATAGTTTTACCGCTTTTGTTTGTTTGTTTGTATTTTTTGTCGTTGTCAAATTCATGTTTTCTTCGCGCCTTGTTCAACATACGTTTTGTTTCTCATTTATATCAGGCTCAGTGTATTTCACAAACAAATCAACTTTGTTGCATAAAGATTGAAGAGTTGATGAAAACAAAATTTCAGTTGTATTCATCTTCATTTCCCGGTAAATCCACCGACATTTGCTAAATAAATTTGAATCGGTTGTCATATCAAATGCGGAAGCTTTGCGCGTATATATCACACATCATACGAACAGTAAAGGTTCAAATTAGACAGCATTATCATTAACTCATGGTATTGTGCATTTTTAGCCAAGATTAAATTAAACAGCTTTCATGAAGTTTAACTCAATAAACTTGTTGTCCTGTCAACTTTCTCAGTGTTGTCAAATTAGGCGCGCCTCACAGGCATGCCGTTTTTGTGCTAATAAAATGAAAAATACATGGCATGAGATAGTGTTTTCAATGTTAAGAAAGGTTCACTCAAATACCGATCTAACGAAAATTTCTTAAACCAGAATTTCCATAGATTTGAGCTACCACCCTAAAACGCCTAGGAAAATAGCTAGTATTGACTTTATTCCAGATGTTTAAAGAGCGCAAGAATATATACAAATACATACATACAGGCATGAATGGATATTAAATACATATTGTTGCGAAGAGCTAATATATATGCAAGTATGTATTAGGTTTTGCGAACCTAGTAACAAATTAGTTCAGTTGTGACCAGAAGGATAAACCAAAGGCAGCATGAACGGAAAGTATAATCTCATGCACATTCGTTTCGTGCTTACTGGCGACTCATCAGTAGGAGCCGGTATTACTCCCTTTAACCACTATATATTTGGTAGAAGAATGTGGAATAATAGGACGGTACAATCTCCTAGACGAATGTGTAAACCTGTAATAGTGAAGCTAACATAATCTAAAGTCAACGACAATGCGACTTCAATGCTTACTCACACTATATAATATATATACCGAGTCTGTAAAGGATACTAACACTATGGCTATTGTGTTAGTAACTGATACCTTTTTTTAAATCGATGAGTACCGTCGTAAAGTCCATCCCCTCCTCAACGTGGTACGACGGTGTCAACCATGTCTCGATGGCCGATCGTACATGGGCTAACGGGGCTATGGCGGTGGTGTCACCAGGGCGTGGTGGATTTCCGACCGGCAATCGGATCTCCTATAAAATACCACATGAGCCCGACGACGGCACCATGACTCGGCGTGTGTTCCCCGCCACAAAAGGGTTCAACAGCCACAGGATTACATGGACTCCTGGACAGTACCCCGTACTTCCGAATGGCGAATGAGCTCTCAACAGCCACCGGCAACCATGCAACTTACTGCTGCCTTGCAGACTGCGCTTGGATGTGCAAAGGCTAGAGGTGCGTCCTCGATCAAAAAGCCGAGTGGTGAGGGGACACCACTTGTACCAAATTCCCAAGAAACTCCATGAAATGTCACAATCTATGAATACCGTTCATGCTACGGCGTCCCCGGCAAGCGACGCGCACTGTGCTTCCCCAGAGGCTAGGGTGTCAAGTGAAAAGCTATCTGGTTTTATCAGCGCGAAAACACCTATTTATTTCGGGTGTTGGAATGTTCGAACGCTGCTTGATATCGGCAGCCAAGCAATCACGGCCAAATCTTTATATGACTACCAGATTGAAGTTGCATGCCTGTCTGAAGTCCGACTGCCCGGCACGGGATCAACGAAGATAAAAGTACCGTCTGCAGAATCAACATACTTGATGCATCACAGCGGACCAGTTGACGGGTCCGGACAACACGGTGTAGCCATTCTACTTGGTCCTACGGCGCAGAGAGCCATGCTGGCTTGGAATCCTGTATCACCGAGGATCGCAACGGTCCGACTGAGAGGGAAACCGTTCAACATCACAGTGGTAGCCGTCTACGCACCAACCCTCGCAGCTGATTCAGATGTGAAAGATGAGTTCTACGACCAACTGCAAGAGACTATCAACGGAATTTCCAGAGGCGACATACTGTTTGTCGCTGGTGACTGGAACGCACGAACAGGACCTTCTGACTCATCCACCAGACTCATACTGGGAAAGTTTGGTCTAGGTGAACGCTGCGTGAACGGAGCACGACTTATCAGCTTTGCAGATGTCAACCATATGTGCGTTACCAATACGCGTTTCCAACACCCTCGGAAGCATTTGCTCACCTGGTATTCAAACGATGGTCACACAGCCAATCAGATCGACTACATTCTGGTACGGTCGCGTTGGATGTCTTCTGTCGAAGATTGCAGGTCATACCGAGGAGCTGAAACTGGCAACCGAGGAGGGTCCGACCACACTCTAGTACGTGCCAAATTGAGGCTTCATCTCAAGTCCCGACGGCGCCATCAACCTACGAGACGCCTGAACGTTGCAACCCTAACGGACCCATCCCGTTGTACAGCGCTATCTGCCTCAATCACTGCAAAGTTGACTTCCGCTGACGGTGGAACTCATGCCGTAGATAAAACCAATGTGGAGCATCAATGGAATAACTTGAAACTCTCTACTCAGCAAGCTGCGCTTGAAACGCTCGGAACCATCAAAAGTCACCATAAAGACTGGATCTCTGAACGCACGATGCGGGCGTCACAAAAAGCAAGAGATGCCCGGATGAATAACGCGCCTAATTATCGCCACCTGAGACGTGAAACCACGAGGTCTGCTCGGGCTGACCGTAAGCAGTACTGGGATGAAATGGCTTCCGCCATGGAATCGGCTGCAAACGTCGGTGATTTCGGGGGTCTCTTCCGTCTTATACGTAAAGCATCCGGTAAGCGCAATGCAGAGACAATTCTACGCAGCGCAACTGGAGACTTGATTTATGATGTCAATGGCAAAATCGGAAGATGGGTTGAACATTTTTCGCAGTCAGTGGCCGCTCCCCACCGCAACCACCTACAACATCTACACCCAGCTACGACGTAGACTACTCTTCCCCAACTGAGGTTGAGATCGCTACGACCATCCAGCGCATGAAGAACAAGAAATCCCCCGGTGAAGATGGAATTCCTGCAGAGATCTACAAGGCCTGTATAGGCACACTACTGCCATCAATCCATCGACTGTTCTCTTCTATCTGGGAACAAGAAGCATGCCCGTCAGACTTCGGAATGTCAATCCTGCTACCGTTTCCCAAAAAGGGTGATAGATCAAGGTGCGAAAACTACCGTGGTATCAGTCTGCTCAATACCGCATCCAAGCTGTTAGCGTCGATTCTATTGAACCGCTTCTGTAATGAGCGGCATGCCCGTACCCGTCCCAATCAGGGTGGATTCCGCCCAGGCAAAGGCTGTGTTGATCAGATCTTTACTTTACGGCGAGTTTTGGAACATCGCAACGAATTTCAACAACCAACCGTCGCTTGTTTCATTGATTTCCGAGCTGCTTTTGACTCTGTTGATCGCGACTCCCTATGGAACATCATGCTGCTCGACGGAATGCCCATAAAACTCGTCAATCTGATCAAGGCCTACTATGCAGCCACCAAAGCCAGAGTCCGTGTTTACGGAGAAGAATCGGATGAATTCAGTCTGCACACAGGGGTTCGACAAGGATGTCCCTTGTCACCCATATTGTTCAATTATGCGGTTGACTGGATTCTGAGCAACGCGCTAACTGGGTTCCGAGGCGTTCAAGTATCAAATAACCTATGGCTGACGGATGTTGATTACGCAGACGATGTTGTTCTCCTTGCTGACAGCTTTGGGAGCATGCAAACCGTTTTGGATCAAGTGGCCCAGTTTTCATCAGCCGTTGGTCTGGAAATCAATGCCGACAAAACGAAAGCCTTCGCCATCGGTGTATCTTCATCTGATGAGCAGCTCACGGTGTACGACAGCCCAATCGAAACAGTCGACGATTTTACGTACCTTGGCTCAAAAATGCTTCCAACTGGTCAAGCAAAGAATGAAGTCCGAACACGCATCGACCGTGCCAGACTTGCTTTCTTACAATTGAAGAACTCACTTTGGAGAAGAAGTGAAATCAGCCTCAAAACGAAAATCCGAGTCTACCAGGCTACTGTTCGCCCTGTGCTACTGTATGGCTGTGAGACTTGGCCATTACGTTCTGAGGACTCCAAAAAGCTTGAAGTATTCGACCATTGGTGCCTCAGGTACATCACAAAGACAAAATGGATGGACCGGATGTCGAACGCATCTGTTCGTCACCAATGCGGTGACATCATGCAACTATCCGTCTGGATCCAACATCGTCGACTTCAATGGTTCGGGCACGTACTACGCAAACCAGAAGACGAACTGGTACGGCAGGTGATGAACCCAGGTCAATGTGCAAACTGGCGCCGCCGCCGAGGTGGGCAACTGAAGACATGGCTTGCAACAATCAAATCGGACGTGGAACTCCTTGGTTTACGCAATGATTATGGTCCACGTCACCGGGAGCGTCATTGGCCCTCTTTATGTTCCGAAATGGCTGCCAACTGCCTGGCATGGAGAGGTATAATCCGGGATTTCTATGGAGCCGGCTTATCCCCCAAAAGGAGTCAGCCGCAGTAAAGTAAAAAGTAAATTAAGTACCGGATACTAACACTATGGTTTCCGAGTCGGTACATGATACCAACCTGATGGATATAAATTTATGCTCAAGTTCACCCAAATTGAGAATTACAACAATTTCCGAACACCTGTTACTCCAGTTAAACCATACACTCTGGCCTTCATCGATATCAGTTATCACATTTCGCGGTAAGCATGACATCATTCAATTCTATATATTACAGTTAAATATTGTTTGTTGCGAAGATCTAATATATATGCAAGTATGTATTAGGTTTTGCGAACCTAGTAACAAATTAGTTCAGTTGTGACCAGAAGGATAAACCAAAGGCAGCATGAACGGAAAGTATAATCTCATGCACATTCGTTTCGTGCTTACTGGCGACTCATCAGTAGGAGCCGGTATTACGCCCTTTAACCACTATATATTTGGTAGAAGAATGTGGAATAATAGGACGGTACAATCTCCTAGACGAATGTGTAAACCTGTAATAGTGAAGCTAACATAATCTGAAGTCAACGACAATACGACTTCAATGCTAACTCACACTATATAATATATATACCGAGTCTGTAAAGGATAATAACACTATGGCTATTGTGTTAGTAACCGATACCAACATTATTGTATCGAAAAGGTACATGGTACTAACACAATGGTTTCCGAGTCAGAACATGGTACCAATATGATTGATGAAACATCATGCTGCTCGACGGAATGCCCATAAAACTCGTCAATCTGATCAAGGCCTACTATGCAGCCACCAAAGCCAGAGTCCGTGTTTACGGAGAAGAATCGGATAAATTCAGTCTGCACACAGGGGTTCGACAAGGATGTCCCTTGTCACCCATATTGTTCAATTATGCAGTTGACTGGATTCTGAGCAACGCACTAACTGAATTCCGAGGCGTTCAAGGAGAAGAATCGGATAAATTCAGTCTGCACACCGAAATTGAGAATTACAACAATTTCTGAGTGTATGGTTTAACTGGAGTAACAGGTGTTCGGAAATTGTTGTAATTCTCAATTTGGGTGAACTTTAGCATAAATTTATATCCATCAGGTTGGTATCATGTACCGACTCGGAAACCATAGTGTTAGTATCCGGTACTCATCGATTTCAAAAAAGGTATCAGTTACTAACACAATAGCCATAGTGTTAGTATCCTTTACAGACTCGGTATATATATTATATAGTGTGAGTTAGCATTGAAGTCGCATTGTCGTTGACTTTAGATTATGTTAGATTCACTATTACAGGTTTACACATTCGTCTAGGAGATTGTTCCGTCCTATTATTCCACATTCTTCTACCAAATATATAGTGGTTAAAGGGAGTAATACCGGCTCCTACTGATGAGTCGCCAGTAAGCACGAAACGAATGTGCATGAGATTATACTTTCCGTTCATGCTGCCTTTGGTTTATCCTTCTGGTCACAACTGAACTAATTTGTTACTAGGTTCGCAAAACCTAATACATACATGAATGGATATTGACGTATCAAAATGAGATTTTTAATATATAATCGAAGCAATACAATTGATTTATCAATGATTGTATGTGGTGGTAACAGCAATAAATCAAATCAATTAGGCACTGTTTTATGGAGTACTTATATATATATATATATATATATATATATATATATATATATATATATATATGAATATATATATAGCAATTATGTATTGTGTTGCGCGCATCTTACTTCAAATATGACCAGAACGATAAACCAAAAACAGCATGAATGGAAATTATAATCTCGTGCACATTTGTTTCATGCTTACTGGCAACTCATCAGTAGGAGCCGCTATTACGCCCTTTACCCACTATATATTTGAGTGAGGAATGTGGGAAAATAGGACGGTACAATTTCCTATACAAATGTGTTAACCTGCAGTAGTGAAGCTAACTTCCTATAAAGTCTTCGGCAATGCGATTTGAAAGCAAACTCACAATACATTATATATATATATATATATATATATATATATATATATATATATATATATATGTTATATATATATATATATATATATATATATATAACTATTTATTGATTTATTTATTTATATATATATATATATATATATATATATATATATATATATATATATATATATATACAGAGTCTGTAAGAGGTACCAACACTACGGCTATTGTGTCAGTACCCGATACCACATTATGGTAGCAAAAAGGTACATGATACTAACACTATGGTTGCCGAGTCGGTATATGGTATCAATACGATAGACTTCAATGTATGCTAAAGTTCAACAAAATTGAGAATTGAAAGGTGTTCAGAAATAGTTTTAATTCTCAATTTTGGTGAAATTTAGCATACTTTGAAATCCATTGTATCGGTACCATGTACCGACTCGGCAACCATAGTTTTAGTACCATGTACCTTTTCGGTACCATAATTTTGGTATTAGGTACTGACACAATATTCGTAATTTACCTGATTTTCGGATTGCGTACCGAAATGTTTGAATCCACTGTCATCATGATTTTTCCAGATATTTCGATTTCCGGGTACGGAAATCTTTTTCAATGGTAAACACATCACCCACTAAGTTGACAATCAGTATGTCAAGTGGAAATATTAGTTTAAACTGCCTCATTTATACTTGTTGTTAGATATCTTAAACATAACGTTTATTTAAAAATGCTAGGAAAGTGTATGTTAAATTGGTTTGTGTATATGTCTGCATGTATACACTCTTCGCAATGAGACTACAGTGATTTAATGACAATTACTGACAACTCACTAGATAAGCGTACGTCATGCCTGTGTGTATGTGTTCTCGTTTGCTTTGGATTGAGGAGTAATCAGTTAATGCACGTGTACACTCATCCCAGTGAAATTACAGCGATTTGGCAACATCTGATTATTCACTTGATAAGCGTGTTTGTGTGTTTGTGCGTGAGCGTGAAATTTAGCATACTTTGAAATCCATTGTGTCGGTACCATGTACCGACTCGGCAACCATAGTTTTAGTACCATGTACCTATACGGTACCATAATTTTGGTATTAGGTACCGACACAATATTCGTAGTGTTCGTACCCTTTACAGACTCGGAATATATATTATATATAGTGAGTTTGCTTTGAAGTCGTATTGCCGATGACTTTATATGAAGTTAGCTTCACTACTGCAGGTTTACACAATTGTATAGATTTTACCGTCCTATTTTCCAACATTCCCCACCCAAATATATAGTGGGTAAAGGGCGTAATACCGGCTCCTACTCATGAGTCGCCAGTAAGCACGAAACTAATTTGCGGGAGATTATTCTGTTCAAGTAGCCTTTGTTTATCCTTGTGGTCATATTTAACTAATTCGTTATTAGTGGGAACACTCACCACATAATTGCATATATAAATATATTGATATATATATATATATATATATATATATATAAGTTAGTTCTCCGCTACAAACAGTATCTAACTGTTATAAATTTAATGAAATGCTGTCACGATTACCACGAAATGCTACTTGATACTGATCAAGACCAGAGTGTATGGATTCTCTGAATTAACAAGTGTTCAGAAATAGTTTTGATTCTCGATTTTGGTGAATTTTAGCATCATATTAGTACTAGGTACCGCCTTGCCAACCATAGTGATAGTACCATGTACCCTTTCGGAACTATAATGTTGATATCGGGTACTGAAAAAATAGCCATAGAGTTGGTATCCTTTACAGACTCGGTATATATATTATATAGTGTGAGTTAGCGTTGAAATCAACAGCAACCACGCGAACTACCGAAAGCCGCTTAAAGCCAGCAGCCGCATCTGACAATTTTACAAGAAATCTCTTATTGGCATAATGGTTAAAGTTGGTGCATTACGTTCAAAACCGTGTCAGGTTACCTACATGGAGCATGGCATACCTCAAACGACAGTTTATAACACCAGACAAATAAGTCCATAGCTGCAGCACTACATGGAAAGAAGTCAAGTCCGTTCATAGCTGAAGCAATCTCGCTTTGGGAAGCAAGAAGAATCAGTTTTCTCACTGGTCTAATGGAATTTACCTGTTAGAACACCTCGCTTCGGCAGTTCGTCTGGCTTGAATGATCGATGGAGTTCAAGAGCAAGAGTTTACATGAGAACCAGCAAAAGCAGCTAAAAATCACTGCATGTATTTAACCACGTTTACGACTGCTGTAAAAAGAGTATTGAATCGCTAATAAACACTTCGTAACTTGTAGTTGAGCTCGCAATTATGAGCACGTCTTCTTACGGCATCCACTAGCAGAGGAGACATTCACATCCGAAACCGATCGCTTTTGTATCCCTAATTGCTGGCTCATGCTATGTAGCCCTTGTATTTTAAATCAATTGGTTCAAATAACAAAAACTTCGCACTAGCTTAACATTACTTTAATACACTTATACAAAGAAAATAACATTAAATTGTGTGAACTTCAATAATAGTCAAAGGAAACAAATATTTATAGCCAGAAAATAATAATTTACACAGAGCATAGAAAGAACAGTATGATTAATACAGACGCCGCCAAATAGAACTGCATAGTTTGCTTTAAAAGTGTACAGAAAGCTGTAGCAGAACTGAGTAGAGCACACAATCGTTTTAAAATTGAACGTTTGTTGATATATAACAATGCAATAAAGATAGAAAATAATGTGTAACTATATTCATGATTAATCACACTTGAAAACAGAAATAGATTTGAGAAACTAACTGGCTTGTCCAGTTTCATTTTAGCAACAACTTGGAGTAAAAAATACCGTGTTTGGTGGTTTTTTAATTCGACAAATTGAAATAATTATGAAGCAAAAACAAGCAAAATATTTCAACCTTACGAGAAGTGGCCCTTAAGACGCCAAATGTTTAGTTGTACGATGCCTTGGTTCGTACTCTTGACCTCGTAGAACTCCGTTTCGATAGAAAACTATCCGTCTCTGGGCGTTTTCCTAATAAATTTCAAACTTTTTCATACAGTTATCAGTTGATTATAATTATACTGTTAGTGTAATCTCCTTACACCAGACAGTCTGTTTGAGAACAAGCGGAATTATATCACAATTGTGCTGAGTATTGGGCGGAACTTGTATACGAGAAACAGAAAATATTGTACATGAAAACGTTTGCAGGACAAGCGTACTTCAATATTTTGCATCGTTAAAAGGTTACTTATAGCACAGAATGAAGGCGTAGGCAAAATCGCGCGTCACATAGCCCAAAATTGACACCCAATCAACCTCTAGAAAAATAGAGCTAGCATATTGCACCGCCAATAAATTGCAAACAAATAATACGGGAACAGCACCTCGTTATCTTAAAAGAGCATGAACCTCCAAAAAGATTAACTATTTACAAAAGAAATCTTACGCGTAGTAGTGGCAACATGCAGTTTTCGACATTTTTGAGGTGCCATCCAAATCGTTGATGATAGAAACCAAAGCGTGTGTGTTCTCTTGAATTTTATCCACGGTGAACATTTCTCATTTAAACTTGATAAACCACGTTCAAATCTGTTTGAAACTGCAGATGTCTAGTAGGACATCATAGTCTAGTAGGTCATAATGAAAGCATGAGTTTTATAACATGTCATGATTTAAATTCAATGCCTATCATCAATAATATGCCTATCTCTGACCCATGGACTCTCGAGATTGTTTTTTTCGGCTAGTAGAAAGTAGAAGCCGGCAAAGTAACCCAAGCACACCGAAAATTGCATTGTAGGAGAGCAAACTAACTTTAAACCAAGTGAAAAAGAAAAAAATTGAAAAGCAAAAAGGCTATGCATCTATATTAAAATACGTAATATAATTTTATTTCTACATTGATAAGCAGTGTGCATTATTTAGAACCGAATGCCAATTATACAAAGTCGACGTTTTCCAAATGTCTAGTTATCGTTCGACAATTTTCCCTACTATAACCACAGATGCAGCCATCGCCTAATCTGTCAACGTCAACATTACCAAGTGCAACGCTATTAACAGCTTTACAAAGAGTGCCAGCCTCATTTACCAATCTAATAATGCTCTGATACTAAAAAAATTAACTATGTAAAGCCAGCCATAATTCATTTACAACAAATATGAAATAGGTATGACGTTGGCATAAATTATACTTTGCGTAAGATAGAAAATGAAACGTGTGCCTATGCGCATATATATATATATATATATATATATATATATATATATATATAAATTTAATCGTGGAATGAAAAACAAATACTTTATCAGTATTGTGTTATTCATTGGGTGCATACCATTACAACGGTAGTTCATATCTTTTCCTAATCAAAAAACACAAATAATAGTCTGAAACTTTCAATCTCATAGCCATCTAAATAAGTTACAATGGTTGTAAGGTCGCTTATGTGCGACTTCTTAAATGAACTACGAACATTTAACCATTTTAATTGAAGAACCATTTGTTACGCGGGAATTCGGAACATTTAAAAAAAAACTAAGTTTGCTATCTTTATATAAACACCAGTACCATTATATACTGAAAAAGTATACATATAATAGGAGTGGTGTTTATATCAGGAACACAGCCTGGATTTAAATTCATCTGAGTATTGTGTAATATATGTCAACAATCTGTTTGTCTGCCTCGAACATGTTTAGCTCGTCTTGAGGACATTGGCATACATAGTTTAATACTATTGCATTTGGTAAATTATCAGCATTTAAATATTCTTCAAGAATGTAGCATGATGTATTTAGCTGAAATGCGCTTTACAGTGATAACAAAATAAATGCAAAAATAAACTAACAGCAACAATTTTCACTAACATTATGAAATTAAAGTATAAATAAAAATCAGAAAAATCGTAGACGTTGTCTCCAGTTGGTGAAACAGTCACATTATTCATACGAGTTTACTAACAGTGAGCTTAAAATGGCATATAAATGAAAAAAATCGGACAATGCACGAGTAAATTTAAACGACCTCTGTTGAGAATAGTCGTACAGAAAACCGAATAATGTACTGCAAAATGATTTACAATTAAAAAAACACATCACAATATTACTTTAAAAGGTCTCATCTACAAGCTGGTTTGGCCCAACGAGTTTTCGCAAATTTTACTTGAAAATAAGTCGAAAACCTTGAATTATATGGCCAGAATATACCACGATATGACATATTTAAAGTTAAAAGTAAAAAGCTAAAAAATTCTATGACCGAGAGGTTAACAGAAAAATTGAGCCTGTTGTTTCATTATCTACAGCCAGTAAAATTAGCACGAGCTACAAATCAGCTTATGTGTGAGCCGAAGGTTCAAAATATGACCATATGAATTGCAAATTGTAATTAATATGCAGATTACTCAATTATTTATTGTTGCGCGTGCGAGGGATAAATGTATTGAAATCGAATTATCGGACTTGCTAAATTGTGCGAATGGTTCTACATAGGATTGGTGATTAAGTTTGCAAGTTTGATCTGATCATGCATAAACAACAACTAGGCAATTTAGAATTCCTTAAACGAACACCATGAAATATGGAAAACGTTTTGCTCAAATACTTATTGTAATTATGCAGACGATATTCCATTCAAGTAGAGTTAATATCAAGAGAAAACCGCATTTAAGCTCTTTTAAAAAAACTCACCAATTGAAAATCGATATCCGTTAGGTAGTTTCGCGTCGTGCTCTGATAATCAAAAAACCAGAAACATTTCAGTAAGCATGAATTATTGTACTCGATGACAAGCTGTGTGTGATTGAGAATGAAATGGGCAAATTAAATTTAGATTATTACACAGAGGTGTTTGAGCTACAAAAGCTAAATTTATAAAAACCTGTCATTAAAATTCTCGCTGTTCATGAGCCAGTCGCTCATAAATGCAATAAATCAAACAAGAATTATCTGACATCTGCCGTTAATTAACTGCCGATGTGAAACCACGTCAGAACGGTTAGATCTTTGAAGGAAACATTTTTACTATAAATGCAAAATTATCGCAGCATTTATTTAATATGTCTATGTGAACAAAGGAGAAATAAATCTACCCGCAAAGCTTCAATAAAATCAAGAACAAAAACTACAATAAGAAGCATATAAATTTGGAAATCCAAAAATATGAACACGAGAATACGTTTGGAAATGTTTAACCGGTTCCAAACATAAAAATTCTTGAACGAATCGATATAGCAAATACCTACAGTAACTAACTACAAAGACTGAACATGAAAAAGTGACTAGGTAGCCATAAGAAAATTTAATAGTTAGTAGCAGCATCACCAAGATTCCAATGGTTACAAGTAAAACTCGGATTGCTAATATAGTAATGCCTAACATTTAAAAATATAGATTACAAACAAATGATAGCCACCGCTTTTATTGCACTTCAGTATTTAAAAACAAACTTTTCGTTACATAAATTTGAGGTATCAATCAAAGTGAGAGTAATGGTATTTATTCACCTTTATTTTACAAGCTTAAAACTACAGCTGCAGCGTACGAGCAAATTATAACGCGGGTTTTTGCCAGAAAATTCACACATGACGTACAGCTAGGTCCAAATCAGTCGCGTTCTGTTCTCATGATCTCTATCCTTACCTGTACTAAAAGAATAAACATCTATTTCTGAAATAATGCACTAGCTCAAGAGAAAGTGGGGATGAATGCGACCAGCGAAGCTAACAATTCAGTACGGGACGTAAATCCCTCCATCATACGAACTGTGAACTCACAGCTGCCTCACTTGATCTTCCAGTTGTCCGATGTGAACGGGTAAATTTTCCAGCCAAATGCCCCAAGACTAATTAAACAGCAACGGTAGCCGATGTCCTGTGATAATAATTTCAAAATACTATATATATATTTGTTTATTAGGATTTGCATGCATGCATGTATATGTGATTCAATATATGTATGTGTACATGCATTCACTTATTTAGAAGCCGTCAAAATTAAAAGCAACTATGAGCTTAAAATGATAACCAGACGTATGTCCATAAGCTAGACAGATTTTTAACGAATTAACTCTCTCAAAATTAATTTTTCGATCTAATCAGCAATGAATTTAGTGATCATGCAGGTCTACAGCCCACTAAAAACATATAAATAATCAAACTCAACATCTCGTTAAAGCATTCTTAAAGTAACTACAATGCCAGTTACGACAGGCATATTTTTGTCATAAAAAATCTAGGAAAAATAACATCGCAGCATTAGCATTAGCTTCTCGAATAAGACCATGTCTTCACTATATTTTATATTAATTATCACTATTTTGAAAATAAAACTAACACAAAGGAGGAAATCTCTTATCGACAGTGGAAGAACAAATTATTATGTCCATAACAGTGATACGTCTACACACAGGCTACATTTAAAGAACAAAATATGCCTAGTTGTTATTTAATCGCTCGACGATGTGTCAAAACAAATATACAGAATTATTTTTTTCAATGAAATATCATGACAAATATCGTTTTGAACATAATTATGAAATACTGATGCTTCACTGCATCATAAAAATATTTTTAGTTACTTGTGATCTGTAATGGCCTTACAGGTCGCCCGTTCTTGCCGAGACTGAACGACCTGAGCACCACAAAACTACACATCGTGCTATTTAACAAAAACCATGAAGATACGTTTGATTTAAATAAACATTAATTTATAAGATAGTCACCGGTTATTCTATTTAATAACACATTAAGCACAACGAGGAATAAAACTGCGTGATTGCAAGAGAACGTAAACAACTGAGACAAAGTTTATGTTTGCAATTTACATCAAGAAAACAACCTCACGCTTGATATAAGAATCATTAATCTAACTATCGTCAAATATTCAAATGGCTCTTTATATTCATCCTATTTGCACAGAAAAATTTCTTTCGTGCCATATATAAGCATCCAGCAAATGAGGGCATCAGTCTATTGTTATTTTATTTCGAAAAAATGAACATATGTATGTACACTGACGGGGAAAGTGTTTTAAAAGGCATCACAACGTAATAACGGTCAAATTATGTTATCCGCCAAAGGTATATACTAGTAAAGATTTTTCTAAATAATTTAATTATATATATATATTTATTTATTTATATATATATATATATATATATATATATATATATATATATATTCAGTATATACAACAAAGAAGACAGTAAATGCAGCTCATCGACAAGATAAGTTCAATCCGTATAGACATGCTTCGAAATCTGTTCGAATTGCCGCGATCAGAATTTGAAACCGAGAGTACTTGAATAAGTCTTGCAACTCATCACGTATGCCATACCAGCTATTGCTATATAAGCTATTGTACAGTCATACAAGAGCCAAGTGATTAATGTTTCACTGCCATATAACAATACGTCGTTCATGGTTATACGTGGACAATATACAATACCAAGATTAAGTAGACAACATAAATACGATCAAATCCTGCGATTGCTCTATAATTAAGCACCATTCAAAATTTCTGAGGCTGGAGTCCAAACGAAGAGCATTGGCTCAGACATACAATATACCGAAGCCACGAATTCCATGAAATTTTCAGTGTCATACTAATTTATGTGTATGTATATCAATTTTGAAGGAAAGCACAAAATAACTTTTACTACACGTTTTGTTCGCAACAAGAACGAATTATGATTTCACGCGCCATTATCAACTACACATACCATGAACTAACCTTATGAATTTATTGGGAAATATGTTTTATACTATCAAATAAATATTTCGATTAACCACACAAAAACTCAACCTACAATATATATATATATATATATATATGAATTTCGTATAAAATAAGCTTAACATGAGATTGTAAATGAAACTACATATTTTCATCATTGGACACTCACTACATAGTTGTCAAAATTACCACGGCTCGTATTTGAATCATGACATATATACATATAGTAAAGGGCGAAACAAAATTTTTAAATTGGACTTCAAAATATGCATCGGTTTCGCAAAATTAACTGTACAGAGATTTAAAGGCCAACTGTGATACAGAAGATAGCATAACTATAAAAAGATTGTTGTCCAACAGCATGCATTACAACACAGTCAGTTGAGCCATTTAAGTTTACTACGATTAGTTTAACGCTTAACACAATTTTTCGTCTTTGCTTGGGCTTAATCGAATTTTAATGCCGAAGAATATCAACGACTTTTTGTCATGTGTTTAATTAGCTTTAATAAACAAATTATTAATTAATTAGCCAAAAATTTGCTCTTACGAAAATGATTTCAACTGAAATAAGAAACTGGGCGAAAGCACTCTATTTCGCAACTCTTCGACCTGATGTTCTGTTCGCCTTAAAAGGGACGATGAAACAATGCTTTAATTATATTACTGGAAATATTATTGTAACATTGTATTTCTATATAAATTTAATTATTGTATTTTTATTAACATAATTGATTGTACAGTAGAAAAATATTCGTAAAATACAAGTTATAAATTAGAAATACGTTGCAGCTACATGGCCGCAAAAATTAGAAAAGTTCCCATAGTAACCAAAATTTGAAAAATCAACAACTCCAATAAAAAAATTTAAAGACAAGAGAAGAAAATTGTTCATCTGGTTCCCGGTGTAACAAAAACTTTACTTCCTTAAGTACAAAATTTGACAAGATAGATCGACTGAAATGGAATCATTTATTTTTTTAACAAACAAGAAATTGATTTTAATTAAAGTCAAATTTCGAGGACAAATAGGCCAGGCAACAAATAAATAATTAATGTATTATTGAATGCAAGGAAAGAGATAATAATTAATAATTTATGTGCGCGGAGGAGTAAAGATATGGATGCAAACTTAATTTAATAATGATATCATTATTCAAAGAATAATAAAGGCGCATATTATGTAAAAAAACATCGTTTTTCAAATGGTAACCAGTTATATTCAACCACAACCTCTACTCTCAGTAGCATATCTAAAAAACGTTAACACAATATCATTGATTAAAATGGTGATTTTTTATACGAAATAAGTTAGACTTGAAACAATCAACAGATATGAAGAACATTCGTTATAGCATAATTACTAGTTCAATATAGTTAAGTGCATTAGAGCAAAGTTCAAATAGCTATTCACAGCCGGTTCCAGAAAAGCTGTAAAAGAATTACCATATTACGCTGTGCGTTAACACGCGAACGACAATTCATAAAAATGTCACCCAAACAACGAAAAAAATCCACGGACTGCCCCATTCTAAACGGTAGGTAGCAATTTAGATTTAACATTCAATCGCAAAACATGACTTTATTTCGAAAAAAAATAACAACTAATCTCATTCTCAGGTGTTCAAAATTAACATATTTCATCACTGAGCATTGACATCGGAACGTTTTGGTACAAGCGATAAATTTGTCTTATGCCTTCCAAAATTACGTCTTTGAAATCAGTTACGTTAGAATAACGGCAGTTAAAATTGGTAAGCTTGGCAATATAACACGGAAAATTTCACACTGAATATGACACGGATTATACAGTTTTCCACTATTTCGTAATCAAATCAATTAATAAGTTCAGTTTCAAACACGATGTCGATTACGTATTCAACAATATAAATATGTGCCTAGAGAACTGCTTATAGACACTATATTTCTGGATCATTTAAAGCCGAAAATAAAAGCGCGAAATTCATTGATTTTATAATTAAACAAATATTCCCACCATAAACATAGCAACGAAAAAAAGACTACAAGAATAAATTTAGCAAGCTAGTATACCAGGTAAGTAGGTTAAAGAGATAATTTCAGATAGACGAATAAAATACTTTGGAAAGTACTCGTAAGTGCACCTAGCTTCTACACTTAAAACTGTAGCAGAGACCATTAAATTCTAATAGTTTTACAAAAGTATATGCAAACGTAAAGCGTTTGCAACATCAATATAAAGAGCGGTTTACTGATTACATGCGTCTAGTGGCCCAGATATGAGCACAATCGTGATAAGCATACAGCAAAAATGGTGATTAAAAAATTAGGTATAGCTCAATCTCAAAAAGTAAAGCTAAGTAGGTCGTGAAGTAAAGCAGACTCGTGGAGAAATTTCTCACATATGCAAAAACAGAATTTATCCATCCTCAGCATCATCTGATTACACCAAGTACAAAAAGAAAATGTTAAAGCATACACTCTCCAAACGATGTGTTTATCTAATTTAAGTATGCAGGTCACTATCAAACCGCGACTACTAGTCAAGATCAGGTCGACCAGCAAATAGTTTAAGCAATTACAACGAATTTAGCCTATAAAATAAATTTAATTAAGGAAAAAGAAGGAAATAACAATGGGAATAGAAATAAAATCAATTCAGCACAAAGCACTAAAAAAAGAATGTTATATAACATCAATCCATCTAATTCCATGAGAGTTCGTGTGATTAACGATTTTTCAAATTTTAATATTTCGTATTCGAAACTGTTTTCGTTGAACACACAGAAAACAAGATGAGCCAACTAGATATGTTTTAGAGGCAAATATTCAATAAGAATCAAAAGTTAACTCTGCCTAAAATAATTAGTTATTCAAAGATGGAAATTGCATTCGACTGATGCGTCAAGTGAAGAAAGATACATTATCTAATTGACAATTCTAAAGAGAAAAATTAATAAAATAAATAAATTTCCACTCCATTTTAAATTTGCTAAGATTGGAAGCAATCGCACGCACGCGTGAAAACACTCATACAGACACACACACACAAATACAAACAAGCATGCACGCATACGGCTCTCTGTGACGTGGTTTTAAACTAATAATGGTAGAATACAACATGGAAAGGAGAGCATGAAAAGCGTTTGTTTATATGGCCTCAAAACAAAAGATATGCAAATAATCCTAAACTGAAGTTTTGAAACATTTCAAAAAAAGTACTATACACCAGATAAGCTGTGTTCGTCATTTGAACACGACAGAAGACTGTTGAGACAACGAATCGTAATTTTTTCAAATCAAATTCACTAAACTAGTATAGAAAACTGCTAAATTACGAGCTTACGCTGCATATATTGAGCAGGAGATCCAAAAAGAGTAGTTTTAATGCGTCGAAGTTTATTGCTTTATTTTTTAGACTTTTCATCATTGTCTTCAACATTTTTATCATTGTCAGCATTATCCTCATTGTCACTGCTTCTTAAGCTATTTTTCTCTGATGGAATCTTCTGTGGGTTTCCCCCCATAAATCCACCTGATAATAACCAAGACAAAGCCCCGATGCCACTTTGTTTAGAAACACTATCTAAGGGTTCTTTCTCAGCATCCAAATCTTCTTCTTCATCGGTATCGCCTTCACAACTGTCGCTCCAATTGTCGTCTGGCGAGCGTGAACCGTCTTCAGTCAGTGCAGCTCCATTGCTCGAAGAAAATTCTGCACCGCGAGTTCCACGAGAAATACGATCCGTTAGGACAGAATTTGAAGAATCCTTCCTGTATGAACTCGATGTAGCACTACGGCGGTCGCGCCATTGCGAGTTCATCGACGTTCTCACATCTGCATTTGACTAATTAAAATTTAAAATGTGTTAGCTTAAAAAGTCAATATGGTTGGCAAAAATCTATTTCATTAAAATCGAAGTTGTAAAAAATACATTAGTAAATATATTCAGCCTTATTATTAATGGGTACATACGCAGCAATTCTTGAAGTCAGAAGCTTGAATAGCATGCACTGATTGCGAAAATGCATACCTAGATTAAGGTAGGTAAATGACGCACACAAAAAAAACACCAGTAGACACTTGCACGAAAAAATTTAGGCTTCTACATAGGATAGCTTGAGGCCCAACAAAGAAAACACAGAGTCCATTGTGCGAATAATGTCGAGAATTTCGTTTTAATCCTAAAGTGTCGTTGCAGTCGCCTTCTCAGTTGAGTTACCAATATCTTGTGCAAGACATACTAGTGGATAGGTAGTCCACCTTCAGATTAGAAGTTTTCATGAATACAGATCAAATGATGTGCTTATTGACAAAAGAGTACCACATTCTTAATCAGAATTATAGTAAGAACAAAGATCATTAAATCAAAAGTTCCTATGGCTACCGGCTAGCTTAGGATAAGACCGCTACGCGTTTAATAACAACCTTTTATCTTTAATTATCATCTTTACTTACAATATGATAATGATATTTCTATCAGTAAGTAATTTCTTGTCCGGTATTCATTTGTTTTCACTTCAAATTTTAACTAAGTCCGCAGGCTGCATACATAAACGCATGCACAAAGAAATTAAAATGTAAGGAGTGTTGTTCTACTTAGATGGACGTGTAAGCGTATGTAACTTTAACTCAATGATTAATAACAGGCCAAAATAGATGACGCACCACAGTTTTGCAAAAAGTCAAACATTGCTGAGTTTACAATTAAACAATAAATGATTGCGCAATCAATTATCGTTTAATTGTATTGTATATATGTGTGTGGCGAAAGCTGCAAACAGCTAATGTTCTTGACTGCATAGAAATTGTGCAGCCGATATTTCCGGTCACGTACAATATATGCAAGACTAATAGAGGTGAGATTCGAATATCTAATTTAACTTTCCAAATAAATGCAATGCGGTTTCATCCTCGTTAGTCAGTTCGCCGTCGTACTCTGCTTATGATCATGGAAGGTCAAAACGCGTCAGTGCGTGCGACTAGCGTTAGTTTTGTTGTTGTTCGACAATTGGTTAAATACAATGCGATTGCTGTTTACTTCAAACACGCAAACTTGATTTAAAGAATTGTTACCACCAACCGCGTAATCAAGTATTGTTCAATTGTATTGTCTATATAATTGTGTGACGAAAGCTACAAACAGCTAATGTTCGTGACTGAATAGAAATTGTGCAGCCGACATTTCCAGTCAAGTTCAATACATATGGAAATCAAATTTAGATATGCGGCTCTCACGTCTAGCAGTCTTGCATACATTGAACTTGACTGGAAATGTCGGCTGCACAATTTCTATGCAGTCACGAACATTAACTGTTTGTAGCTTTCGCCACCTATACATATATAGTCAATACATTTTAACAATAATTGATTGCGCGAGTGGTGGTAACAATTCTTTAAATCAAGTTTGCGAGCTTGACGTAAACACCAATCCCACTGTATTTATCCAGTCGTCGAACAACATAATAAAACTGCCGCCAGCCGCAACGCACTGACGCCTTTCGACCTTCCATGAGTATCATCAGAGTACGACGGCAAAATGACTACATAGGATCAAACGGTATTGAATATATATTGAATTCAAAGTTAGATATGGATTATGTGGTTGTCTACAAGCACGTGGACGGGAACGTACATTCAAAAAAGTAATTGCTATGAGATCAGACACTTATACAAATAAATGAAACCTTTCGAACGAAAATTATTACTTAACTTATGGATCGTTGGCGAATCGAACGATTTACTGATGAAGATATAAATTAATGGGTATAAACATATTTCGAAAGAAATTGTAGGCAAGGAGAATACGAACCCTTTAAGCAAAACAAGAATCATGTACTAAATAATGGATTTGTTTATTTAAATGAAGATTGCGAGCCTAATATTAACAACAATCATATTATACGTAAATTTTTCCGTATAAGCTAAGCTTTGTATAAAGTAGAAAAGGTAATTCACTTAACAGATTTGTTTCCTTTATATTTGGAACTCTTCAAGTACTATCCGAAGTTGTTTCGTGGACGGAGCTCGAATCGGGGTGCACTTGCTACGGAGTCTGTATTGTTATTCACTATGCCACCCACGCCGCAAAACAAATATGTTCGCCTACATGATAAACTAAATCCGTCAACTGGATGAATTGCCTATGTTACCTGATACAATGCTTATTTTGTACTGAAAAATATATATATATATATATATATATGTGTGTGTTATTATTATATATAATGAGATTATTGTTTATACCAAGCTCGAACCCTTGACCTAAATAATTCACCACCCGCATAATCAATAGGTTTAATGAAAATGTATCATTTGAGATCATATTGTTCATACTACAAAGCACTATATATATATATATATATATATATATATATATATATATATATATATATTCTGTGAGCAATCAATATCACCACCATTACCACCATCTCAATTATACTACAACCATACAAAGTATTTACATAAAACGTAATATAATGCGATGCAATTCAATGATTTTCGCGTCAATCTAAAGAGTTTTGCACAAAAGGAAACGTGCGATTTTTGCATGCGCTGATCGTGAAGTCCTAGATTAATTAAACACTTAACCAAGAAAAAAGCTCCGTGTCTGTGGAGTACCTTTTTTACACATGTAGCTGGCCCGTTATGTCGAAGCTTCTGAGTGGAATTAGGTTCGCCAGAGCCGGTATCTTCGTCATTACGAGCGTCTAGCCCTTCATTTTCATCATAGCCTTCATCCTCGTAGTCAACTGAGCCATCTCCCATGTCACCATCAAAGTTATTTTGATAATTGGCATCTTCATCCTCGTCAACGTATTCGTCATCGAAATTTTTTAAATAATCCATATCATCGTCTTCTTCCATCATTTCATCGTCATCCGAATAAAACTCCGGAGATTCTAACCTTCGACGAACAGAGTCCGGGTAGTCTTCGACAATTAACTTAAAGAGAAATTGCACAAATGTAAACGTGGAATTTAGGTTTAAAACAGTCTTAAGATTCGAAATTACTTGAATATCCTCATCATCATCATCCCTGGTGCACTACTACCAAATAACCATGGAAGGATTAAAAAATAAAAATAAACAAAATTATTTCAAAATGAAAAAGAAAATGTAAAAAACACAAAAATATTAAATAATACCCAACACCATTACAGCCAAATCAGATTTAAGTCAAGACAACATCGAAAATACAGTGTCCCTACGATTTTCTACGTCATAAGCATAGCCAAACCTCGCAGCTAATTCTGCCCAAATAAGAAAAGTTACGAAGATCATTCTACTAGAAATATGCAACAAGCTCGCAACTGAGCTCTACTCAGTGTCATATTACGCGGGGTTTCCAAGACAATGTGCTCGCGGACCCCATCCTGGCACACGAGTGAGTCCCAAACCATCAAATTAGCAATAGCAGATTTAGGCAAATGTGGTCACATTTGTTTAAATCTGCTATTGTAAGCATTGTATTGTGTGTGTATGTATGTGTGTGTGTGATAAGATATCTGATAATGATTCCCGAAAGTAGGAATCGAAACGTTGCCAGTTAACAAAAATTAGATCGTACCTCATTTTCAGTGGTTAGTATGAACGATGATGAAGCCTTCGGAAAAAAATGGAGATATCCGCACCCAACCAATAAGAAGACAAACTCGATACGTACTTGGAAATGGGGATCAATTGGATCTTTGCGAAACTGATTCAACACTAAACAGCTTACACGAAACGTCCCTGGAGTAAGGAGCAGAAACATGCGTTGTATATTGTATTGCAAAAAAAGTAATTTTTCCAACTTCGCTCTACTCAATTTAGAATTCGCAAAATTCTCTCGGATATACTGACATACAAACTAGTTTCCTTCGAACGAGCGTAAGTAAATAATCACCCAACATCAAATGAAAATATTCAATGATTTTTAACGTTCAATTTGTTGATCTATTGAACAAATTGGAAAGAATCTTTCAATCCATATTTAGATTACTAGCCGACATTTTTCTAATTCATGCACTGGCGTGTTTGTAAATTAAACAATAGGTCTAAACGGAATATCAGATCCGTACGTCTTACGTAGAATAAAACAATCTAGTTGCCTGTGTTCTAAATGGTCTTAGTTTTTTATGCTCCACATGCGTGATCTCTTCTTCTTGAATACGTTAAGATAGCCCAGTAGAAATTAGACTCAGTTTATTCTATTACGTTACACTTAGTTTCAATACAAAATTTCAGAATAAAAATCACCATCATCATCATATCTAGCCATACAAAAGCCAAAAGTGACTAATGTGTCATTGACATATAACCATAAGGAGTGAAAGATGTATATAAATGAATTTAGATAAATTATTAGTGAGATTTACGATAGAGAGAGAGAGGTAGAGAGAGGAGGAATACCTTTCCACTATGAGTAAATTTATCAGAATAACTCACAGAAATGAGGCAAACCAAACCTCTGCACAACACCATTATGGCCAAGTTAGCATTCGGGCAAGGCGACATCAGCAACACAGCTTCCTTGCGGATTTCACCGTATCACGTCATAAACAAACCGAACCTCGCAGCTAACTTTTCCCTACTAAGAAAAGAAAGTTACGAAGATGATTCTACTAGACATCTGCAACAAGATCGCCACTGAGCTCGATTCGATGCCATATCGCTAAGGGTTTCTAACCAAGAACTGTGATGCGCACGAGGACCCCATCCCGGCAGACGAGTGGGTCCTATGCTACCCAATTTGGATGTAAGTAACTTCAATTGTTTCTGTCATGTCAAAATCTGCCCATCTTGTTTCTTACGCCAATTTGGTGCTGGATGAGAAAACAGAGCTCTATTGGGCAATCGAAATGAGGGCATACGCAAAAAGTGACTGAGGCAACAAAGTTGATGGAGCCTTATTTGTTTTTCTAACGACGAGCACTTATTGTCAAATATAAAAATAAGTCTACGGATGTCAACGTTAGTTATTCTTTGTTGGTAACCTACATGTGCTATACTTCTCAAACAACGATAATCGAATGCCTGTAGGCGTCTCAAATTATAAACTCTTAGAGGCCAAGTTTCACTAGCGTATAGTAAGACTGCGCGTACAGATGCATTGTAAACACGACCTTTAAGTGAAATATTCGCGTTTCTCAATAAATGACGAGGGTTCGAGAAAGCTACTCTAGCTTTCGCGATCCGTATTCTCACCTCGTCGGACATATTGCCTATGTTATTGATAGAGTTCCCAAGATATGTAAACCTGTCGACTATGTCAAGATCCTTATTCTGCAGTAGCAACGTTGGAGTGAGTGGTGGGTGATCCTGTAAAAGTATCTTACATTTAGAGGGTGCGAATTTCATACCGAAAGACGGAACAACGTCTGCTAATCTATTCGATGTGGCCGGGAGAACTTCAACTCTAGCATCCTGAATGTGTGTGAGAGTGTTATTCATAATAGCATCGATTACAAAATTAAACAAAAATGGGGAAAGTGGACAACCTTGACGAACACCACTGCTGGTTGTAAAGTTATGCGTTAATTCGTTGTAGACCTTAACGCGACCAGAAGTATTTGTGTAGAGAGCTCGTATAATATTAACAAATTCTGTTCGCACACAGCTTTTCAACAAGATATGGAATAAAACATTGCGATCCACCGAGTCAAATGCACCCTCGAAGTCTAGAAAGACGACTATTGTGGGACGGTGATATAAATGTCTCTGTTCGAGAAATTGCCTTAACGTAAAAATATTATCTATACAACCTCGTCCTGCGCGGAATCCGGCCTGTTCTTCTCTTGTTTGTGATTCACGTGAAGCGCTAAGACGACGTAGGATAATCGAAGCAAATAACCAAGATACGACCGGAGTCAAACTTATACCACGATGGTTATCGTACGAATTACGATTGCCTTTTTTGAAAATGGGAATGATGGTCGACTCATTCCAATCAAGTGGTACGGTTTCCTCATTCCATATAGTATGAAAACGTTTGGTCAACGCTCCTGAAATTATATCGCCAACATCCTTAAACAATCCCGGAAGCAGATCATCGGGGCCGGTGGCTTTGCGGCGCTTAAGAGATAGGATTGCATCGCGTACTTCTAACTCGGATGGTTCTTCGAGACTAACATTCCACACTGTTGATGCAGACATGCTTTCGGGAAGCGGAACTGACGCGGGTGGCCAAGAAAATTGATCTCTAAAGTGTTCAGCCCACCTGTCAAGACGACTTATTTTATCGGTTATTAATTCGTTGTTACTATCATTTATAGTTTCGCTAACTTTTAACTTTCTCGGACCTGTTGTGCGTATAAGTTGGAACAAACAGCGACTGTTACCTGACGCGAAAGCTACTTCCATTTCTTCAGCCTTTCTGCTCCAAAAGTTTTCGAGATCGCCTTTTAGACTGCGCTTAAGTTGGCGTCTTATATTGCGACAGGTATTATTATGAGTCGAGCCAGGTGGAATTTGGCGCCTTATTTCGAGTATCTCCATAGATTTTACTGATAGCCAGTGATTATTTCTACGTGGGCCTGCTATGCCACATACAGTAGTACCTGCATTGTGCATAGTAGAATTTATCTTGGACCAAAGCATATTCGGATTTTCGCTTTTCAGACCAGTTACATTAGCCTTTAGAACATTTTCATAATTTTTTGTCGGAAAGACGGTTGTTCGAGTTTGCCTACATCAATTTGTGGTTTATTCTTAATTATTTTCCCGGAAAATTTTAGAGCAAATCTACTACGGATAAGTGCATGGTTTGAGCCGACCACGCCATCTATAACTAATTGCTACATGATCTATTTGAGTCCACCGTTGTCCGGGTGCTAGGGGACGCCATGTAGCACAGCGTCTAATACTACGTCTGAAGTTTGTACTACTTAAATATAGTCTATGCTCAGCGCAGCTATCCAAAAGCCGTTCATCACCTAAATGAAATTCTGTTACTTAAGCGCCCAACTTGAGCATTCATGTCACCTATAACCAGGACTATATCTCAACTTCGAGCTTTACTTAGTAAGGAGCTTAATTCGGAGTAAAAAGCGTCCTTGCTTTCTTCTGTGCTGCAATCGGTAGGAGCATATGCAGATACAACGAAGAGGCAACGATGATAACGGTTTTTTGCTTTGATTTTAGTAGATGTATTTAAACGTGCCGCACACAATCGACTATTTAAAGGGATCCATTCAATTAAGCAAGCTTCAGCTCGCGCGCTAAGGGCAATACCAACGCCCCATTTACCGGCTTGAGAGGACTCTGTGGAACCAGATGTTCGAAGCCAATAACGCGTAGATAGGGATGGTGCAACTAGTTCTGTAATACACGTAGGATCCTGTATTCTGGTTTCAGATACGCAACATATGTGGATTTCTAATTTATCCAACGTACGAGCAAGAGATACTTGCTGTCCAAGTTGTTTTAATGTTCGCACATTAAATGCGCCTACGTTAAAACCTAACCCAGGTTTAATTAATGATCGTCTACTCGAACCATTTTTGATATTTGGCAACCTGGTATTGGGCTCAGTGTTATGATCTAAACCAACCATATTCATAGTATCTAAAAGAGTGCCAATGGTAGATTAAGAGGAAGGGAAGGAAAGGAGGCAGAATCGGAGATAAAGTTGCGTGCAGTTGCCCGATTTCGCTTATCCACCCTGCGCGGCTCAGCAGATAAGGCGACTCTTTTTATACTGCGAGACGGCCGATGCAGAATTTGATTATTGTATGTTGTACTTGTCATGTTTATATGTGGACTGTAAAAGAACACTAGGTCGCCCATTGAAAATCAAGCTATTTGAGTTAAAAAGCATACTCATCACGATCCCGGGCAGACACACTTTCAGGTGAACGAAAATTACAGTCATGATCTTTAGCTAATTTTCGTAGAATGGTAAAGGATTCTTTATTTAAAGTAGATTTCGTTGATAGCGGCAAAAATTGATAATGGTGTTAGATCTCGATGAGCTTTACTTTAAAGCTGAGACATGGAGGAAAGATTACACATGAAGATTACAAACAATTGAGGCCAGTACGTCCAGTAACCTGGATTGTACACTTTCCAAAAATCTGATATTACTTTGAAACCTATTTTTTCAATGATCCATACGCCAACAAATAAATTAGCCAAATGGATGACTAACCTACTGAAGCTGGTAAGGTAACAACTATCTGATTCCAACTTAAAATATTCTTTTTGTTTTTTTGAAGAGGTTAAAAATTGAACGATAAAAATCTTAGGATGTGTTCGTTTCGTTTTTGGCCATTACTTACCTATATAGATTTTAAGGAAACTATCTCGCTTGTATGTCAATATGTCCGGGAGAATTTGCCAAATCTTAAACGAAGTTAAGAACAGATGGAAATATTACTTGGAATGCGAGTCTTAATAAAATATATAGTACTTTATCCATGTTCAAGAAAAAAAATAACAGATAAACAAGCCATGTATTTCTCATAGTCTTCCCAAATGTCTATTTGTATATATATCGAAAGGAAAAACAAAATAGAAAAGTGTAAATGTGGAGAGAGAAAATGTGTGTGTGTGTGTGTGTGAAACAAGGGAACAACCAATCAAATGTGTACATCACCTCTAATTCAAGCTCAATGTTCGAACATGCTTCTTCTGCTAGCAAAAATCTGATTGCAGACTATTTATCCATAAGACTTCTTATATGGCTAACTCATTTTTGTTATTGCATTTATTACTTATCCTAAATCCTAAGCCTGGGAGAATGTGTGTTGAAGTTTCAAAGATATAGTGCACAATTGTAGACGTGTATTCATCATGTGATTTAAAACAGGTATAAAATAAACATGTTGCGCGACAGGGAATAGATCATTTACCTGATTATCGGGTTGCGATCCGATTAGTTTGCATCCTGGAGAAAAAATCAGGAAGACAGCGGATGCAAACAAATCGGATCGCAACCCGATAATCATGTAAATTTAAAACAGACGTTTAAGTTGCAATATTACAATAAATGTGTGGTTCAAATGTCCAATTCATTTTTAGTCGACAACTATGCAGACAAAAGTAGTATAGGGATGACCTGCCGTGGCTATGATTATGGTCGACGTTTTTGTATGAAGTAACTTGGAATTATTGAATGAAGTGTAACTGTAAAATTGTTATGATGATGAAATATTTTTGTTCTTTAAAGTCCATGTGTACACAAAAACCCCGTTTTCGAATTAAAAATGTCACCAACTTCTGCCACTGGAAGCGGAAAATTGCTTAGTTAAGACAGTTTGTATTGGAGCCTTGCGTATTTGTTCTTTTGGATATTTGTAGACTAAGTTGAAGTGTGTGTGCAATACTCTTATCAGTAATTGTAACCCTAGGTATGTTATGGCATAAACCTAATGATATAACTGAACTTGTTGTAAACGTTCGTAGTTAATAAGAAAACGTTACAGACGTTGTAACAGCGGTATGATGTTTTCAAACACCTTGCGAAAGTGTGTTTAACTAAATCCACCATAAGCAAAGTCGTTAAACGTGATAAAATATAGAAAAATGCCTATTAGTTTGCGCAAATTTATAAGCTTAATTTCCGCAAAAATTTATTTAATTCTTCGCCAATGCTGATTAAATAAAATAAATTTGTGCACAATGAAAATAATTATGAAAACTGCGTGAGCACCAATTGTTTCATGTTTGCTTGTTATCGATTACCTCATAGAATTAGCATTTCCCTCTAATTTTTGCCATTAAATAAGTTAACTTTCTGCCCAAATACCTCCAGTCCGCATACATACTACATTCATAGCCATAATAATGATAATCATAATAATAGAATAATAATAAAATATTTTCAAATAATAAAAATAATATTAATAAAAGTAATAGTAATACTAATAGTAAAAGCACTTATAATAGTAATGGTGATATAATAAAAACTAAAGGAATATTGATGATCATATTAACAACACCAATAATAATAGCTATTTTGTAAATAATAATAATAAAAATAATAATAGCGATAGTTATAGAAATAGTAATATTAATAGTAATAAGAAAATTTTTTAAAACAAAATAATAATAATAATAATTATTATTACTATAACTAATAAATGATGATGCTGATGATAATAATACGACGATAACTTATGCTACAGAAAACTAAAAAGTAAAAATGTGATTAAGGGCTAAAACAATAAGTTATAAACAATAAACAGTTTGTAACATATCGAATAAATGGAAAACAAATTGAGTATCGAATGCTCACCTTCACATTTTCTGAAAAATCGCAGTCCACATAACTGTCAGATCGGATGCACAACATATACGCAAACTGGCCAGGATACGGCGGGGCCATGAATTTTAAATTCAACTTTTAAATTAACGGTATAACGGAAAAATAAAGGTAGGTTAGTTAAAAACGATTAATTTTTTTAAACATTAATATTTAATATGCGCTCATATATATCACCTAACATTGAATGTAACATAAATTTACCAGGGTATAATGAATGAAATGTTACTTGACCCTTATTTTAATTTGCGGAGTAAAACTGAAACAACTTGTTGGGCCAGGCAATTAATCTATTCCATGTCGCGCAACATGTTCCTTTTAAATGAAGTATGTTTGCGAAAAATGATAAATGTAAGCTTTAAATAATTCTTCGTTTTGCTACATACTCATTCCATTCCTTCTCCTGATCTTCCGCCACCTTTTCATCAAATTCGTCAGCATGCCTTTATTCCACATTATCATCAATCAAAACACACATTCAAAGTCCAAATCCCTATCCTTATCCTCCTCAACATAAACTTCACCATCCTCATCTACGTACTCATACTAATACTAATACTCAAGCTCATCATAATCATCCTAATACTCATACTCAGCATCCTAGTCCTACTAAACTACATCCTCAGGATGAATCCAGCGCCTGGTGAGCATCCTCTCCATCCTCATAACGATTAACCTCATCCCCACCATCCACATCACCAACCTTTTCCCCACCATCACTTATCTTTTTCACATGATTCTCATCCCAGACTTCAACTGTATCTTTTATTATTATTAATAATTATTTATTATTTTTATAATTATTAACATCATGATCATGATCATCATCATCATCATCATCATCATCCTCATCATCATCATCATCATCATCGCTCTGTTATTATTATTATTACTTATTATTGTATTGACATTATTATTATAATTATCATTCTTATACAATCAATGTTTAATAAAATGTTTTTTTTTGCATACGGTGATCAGCTGTTGGCTGTTGAGGATACTTAATTATGAGCAACCATTAATTTTGAAAGAAAATGTGGACAAAGACGTTAAAATTTTTGTTTAGGAAGACAAAGATTAGTGGATTGTGAACAGTAGCCAACAGCACTCACACGGTACTAAGAAAGCTTCCTGAAGCTAAATTATATACAATAATCCAAATCAATTATCGTGATTCTACAGGAAATTACACCGAAAATTTCCAATTATGGCTTGGCTAGCATGCATGGGCTCCTGGAAAATAAAGCTCGTTGAAAGACAAAATTATCTAAGCTGAAATAACACGGCCGTATTTCAGTGTATTTTTGGGAACTTTTGCTGGTCCTTAAAAATTCTAGTGGAAAAGGCCAGCTAAGAGGCATTTTGTTCCATGCTGCTTTAAGGTCCCGTGAACAAGAGGCTTGTGTATGATAGCATTTACACATTACACCTAGCATAGAATTTATTTGAAGAAACTGAACAAAGGCTTATGTCAAGAATACCACAAAAATACGAAAACTTCGATCGATCTAGGCAAAGTATATGACTACTGCTAAAGTGGCAGGTATTCAGAATGTATTTTAATCTCAATTTTAGTTGAAATACGTCAAATCATGAAGGTAGTAAGAATAAATTATATACACTAAGATTTAGTGTCACTCTTTGACTTACTTTATTTAAATTAGACTCAAATATTGCTTTCATACAATACATACATATATATATGGAGGTTCCTCGTTCAAAATGTCACACCTTACCTGACCAATATCGTGGATACTGGGCGTCGAACCGGCGTCGAACCGGTGTAAACCGATGAGTAGTTATTAAGCTATATTAATTGTTTAGATGAATTCTGAGACAGTTGTCACAGTAAGTTTAGGCTAATAAAATTATCTAGTATTCGGTGTACAAAATCCATGTAAATAGAGCACATTTATAAGTCTAAAACGTAAAAACTGCATCCCTACCTTAATTTCTGTCTGCAGATTGGCAACATATATAGGCTTTGTAATCAATTGCCGAGATTTTCTGTCGACAAGATACACCCACCATCCCTCGAATTTTTCCTGCACACAAAGTATAAAATTAGGTAAACATAAGCATTTGAAATAAAGTTAAAGTGTGTCAAATTTAGAAAAGCAAGTAGGAAGGCTAGTCAACAGTTCACTTTACAAACGACAGCCAATTCTTATCATGATCTTCCAATATAGTCCAAAGCCTTAGAAATTTCCACACGTGATAGTAGCTTCCACTTTTTTATAGTACCAACATATAAAATTAAGAATTAAGATATTAATAAATAGTTGTAGTTTTCAATTTTGGTGAACTTTAGCATATATTGAAATACATCGTATTGGTATCATGCACCGACTCGGCAACCAGTGTTAGTACAATGTACCTTTTCTGTACTATAATGTTGGTATCACATACTGACACAATAATCGTAGCATTGCCGATGACTTTATATGAAGTTAGATTCCGTACTGCTGAGCTACAAATTCGTATAGGAGATTGTACCGTCCTTTTTTCACACATTCCTCACCCAAATATATAGTGGTTAAAGGGCGTAATACCGACTCCTACTGATGTGTCGCCAGTATGCACGAAAAAAATTTGCACGAGATTATACTTTCCGCTCATGCTGTCTTTGGTTTATCCTTCTGGTCACAACTGAACTAATTTGTTACTAGGTTTGCAACACCTAACACATAATTGTATATATATTGGTTCTCCCCCACAAGCAGTAGCTAGCTGTTATATATTTAATGAAATTATGTCATGCTTAACGCGAAATGCGATAACTGATATCGATCAAGGCCAGAGTGTATGAATTTACTGGAGTAACAGGTGTTC